>QLOI01000045.1:0-51041 GCA_003313605.1 Tuber umbilicatum | reverse complement strand
CGTACGAGGGTTGGGTTTTGTGGTTGAGCTATCGGTTCTAGAACAGATGGAGGGGATGGCTGGCAGCCTGAGGGTCTAGGACTGACCGTTGGGGGTGCGGCATTCTGGGAACCAAGCTGAAGGAGAACGTGGTTGACTATGTCCTGCTCATGGGAGCGGAGGAGTTCCTGCATAGTGCTAAGGTTGATTGGAATCTCGGGTGACAATGAGGGTGGGGGTGAATCCGGCTGACTTGTCAAGTTTCGTGTTTGGGCTTCTCGGATCGTAGTAGGCTGTGGTGATGGGGTAGGTGTATCCTGTCCGAGTCCCCGGTTGCTTGCTGGGGAGTGGCTGTATTGTGGGGTACTTGGTTCCCCTTCGGGCTCCTCACTCGTGCTGGCAGCAGCCAGAGTTCTCTCACTCTCTGCGCGCGTGAGGTCGAAGGTCTGGGTTGGGATCCATAGCGGTTGGGAGGTTGACGGTTACGCTTGTTTTTCCGTATGCCACCGCGTGTTCTGGGTTGCCAAGTGGGAGTCACTGTCTCTTCCCTTGCTGAGGCTCGTCTGGGAGCCATTGGTTGGACTTGGGGGTAGGTAATAGTTTTTACTTGTATTGTGAGGAATGGTAGATGACGGGTTCTGCGGACAGTTGTCAAAACGATAAAGAAAGCGGGCGGTAGCTGTAGAAAGCTTGCTGGTCTCCAGAGTGAGGAGAGATCGTGGGCTTTATAAGTAATGGGGGGTACACGGACCCGGCATTCTGGAGCTATGGCCCCGCAGTGTCCCAGCAACCGGAATTACCTTTTTTCGTCATCCACCGCAGAGCTCCCGCTTCCCCCATCCTAGCTCCGCTGCGCTTTGCCCAATTGGCAACGGCTTGTTCCAACCCAACATAAATATAAAACAATTATCCGGTTTCTCCCACAAAATTCCCTTCCTTTTTACTTATTAGTGCATGCGTGGTTTTAACCATATCTTCGCAATCTATTTTACGCTATGATTTGCCCCTAGATACTGTACTTGGTGCACTCAAATATGTTACTTAAAACCTGTAGACACCATTTGCCGACACCATAAAGCAATCCAATGCGACATCCCGTGACTACACGTTACTGAAGCGTCATCTCTCTGACCCCAAATACCACTAGTGCTGGTGGTGAAAACGGGTATTCACACTACCTGGAATTCGAATAAACTTGAAATTGCCCCAAGGCGGTCAAACAAATTGTCGCTAGTCGGGCGAGCTTACATAAACCTCGCTCGGAAACCTCTCTCTCAAGCTTTCTCTACAAAGTATGGCTCCCAAGACCTTATACGGGGATATACTTCCAACCCCAAAACATCATTTTTTTGGAAACCCTCCTAGTCTACCCTGATGCTCAGTCGTATCCCTTTCGCTGCAATTTTATATGCATGGCGCCTACTCGTGGGACTGTACGGTAAGAGAAATTTGGAGGATTGAGTGTAAGTGCCCTGAAAACTGACTTCGAGAAAAGAAAGCAAAGTTTAGCCCAGTTTTAAAAAACTAGGCATTTTCTGCAAGAACGAGCAGCCGATTGAAGCGTTCTCTGTGAAGGCGTCTACTGCTCACCCTCCAAAGGGTTGTTGGAGGGGACCCATCTTTTCTCGAAAGTAGAATTAGAACAATGGCAACCGAGCCAATAAAGTAAGTGATGAAAAGGGTCACTAGGGTTACTGATCGCTGTGGCAAACGAGCTTCGGAAAAGTATCTCCAAGAGGTAAAAGATCGCTAGGAGGAAATATCGCAATGTAAAGAAAGCGGAGGTGGGGCGCGCAAAAGTGGGCAAACATGTTTTTCCTCAACCGAAGGCCAAACAGCAGCAAGAGTGGAATGAAGAAGTCTGGAAAGCAGCCTCGGTTAGACCAGGCACGCATATGTCACGAAAGAAGTGAAGGAAAGAATGTCACTTCACGGTGCAAAGTTTCGATCCTTTGTGTGGCTGTAATTATCTCGGTCACTCCCCCAAACAATCAGTTAATAAGTCCCTCTCCCGTAATGCCACCACATGCGTCTGCCCCCTTTGCTAAATCCGTTTCCTACCCATGCGCACTCCATTGCAAAAATTAATCGAGAACCCTTAGAACATGTACTATGCCCACTCTTTCGCCCTACCGCAAGAAGGCCATCAAATCTTCGCCGAGAGGCAATCGGGCAGACTCGCGATAGGGTGAAATATATGATGCTCTTGCGAAAAGCTCGTAGCATTTCAGGTGCAACACCCGCGCCCGCCTGCAAATTTTATTCTCGCTTTTGCTATGTGAGGTTGGCATTTTGACACGGGAATCTAACGGTGGATAGGAAATAACTTGAATTTTTGCGGTAACCTGACGAATAAATTGTTGATGTGGATCTATCGTAGTACTGGTATGAGACGATTTTGAGGCACTACGGTACTGTACAGTACATGGGTGGCAACACGGTTCAGGTATAGTTTATATGATACTGGAAATCATACGCGTGGTAGTGCCCGTCAATCAGAATTCATCCCACCCGAATATCTTTGAAAATTTGTCCATGCTGACTGAACTATGCTCCCGAAAAAAGCCCTTCCAAATAATTACCCCGGTAATCTCGCGGGGGGGCATCCCTCCGATAACCTCTATCCCATCTCTTTTGTATTGGGGTTCCCAGATCAACGATTGAAATCAAGTGGCGGTTGGATGTTTAAAAAGGATGTGCACCATGTTTGAATTCAACCCCCAACCACATCGTCCCTATCCCCTACGAGCTTTGATAGCAGCAGAAACCACGGATCAGTTCTAATTTAGTATTTCAAATAATTGGGCCAGAAATTCCACCATAGGAGGCTGCATTACCCCTTCGGGAGAAGGGGCTGTGCCAAATTTAGAGATATCCGGAGATAATCACTTGGTTGCAGCTAAAATGGGTACTTATTATTCTACCCGGGTCCGCAGGTATTGGGTGAGATATACATATACAGACAAGAGCACACTCCTACCTGTCCCAGCAGTTATTCCCGTGCTCCACTCTGCTACGAATACTTTCCTCGCGGTCCCATGTTCTTTCGCCAGATCCAATCATTTCTCGATCCTTGAGGTTCCGGTCCATATCCCATTAGCACAAGCTTCGCGGTTATCTTGTTCCTTTTATAGCTCCTTTCGCCACACGGTCTCGCTTAAGCTAAGATTTCAAGCACCTCAAATGGCTTTCCTTCAACCCCCGTACCAAATCCCGAGACCTATAGGCTTTCCTAGAGCGGGTGTCGTAGGCCGAGATACCTCAATGTATAGGAGGTAATATGATATAAACATTTGGTAGGGATTGGTAAATTGGAACAATCTTGTGCCGGAAAACCTCAGGCATTTATGAGGAATGCTGTTACAACTATTGGTTTGTGCTCACCGAGCTCTTCAGCCACTGGCTATGTCTTCGTAAAGTGGCGCGAAGTCTCCCTGATATGGATTTCCCACAGGTAGTCACACATCTCGTGGCAATGAGATGTGAAAAGCTGTCTTGGGAGTGGTGGGAATTTCCTCGAACGCGAAGTACTAGCCTTCGAACATTGCCCATGTAATCTGGTTATAGACAACCGGTAATGTAGGCCACCATAAATTTCGACTGTTGGGTACAATACCGTGAAACAGCCTCCCGCACTAAAATATCTGATCCCAGGAATGGTGCCTGGCCGTAGGAGTTCACGTGGCAGAACGGACCCACGGATCGACTTTCCCGGGAGCAAGCCACTTTTGGTGAGGTCTCTCGTGTTTTCCCCATACTACGATACCCTGGGTAGTGGCTTGTGGCGAGTTTATGGTTGGTTATGATACTTTGTTGAGCCATGTAATTCAGTTACGCTCCGATACTCCACGGTATGAAACACCGAGTGATATCTCATGTCGGCAAGAAACACTAATAACGGAATGAAGGATGGAAGCCTTTTTCATTCCAAGCACTGTTTTTTCCTCAGATTCTCCTACTCCGCGGCGCTATCTCAGTGGATTCGTAATTGCCCTCCGGAAATGGTAACCCTCCGGGGATAAAGCCAGACCCGGAGTGGGGAATACGGGAGAGCAAGTATTTGACGGCTCGGTCAATAGGGCTGATGCTCAATCCTTTCCCGCTTCTCCGGAAACACATCCATATCTTGGTGATTTATTCACGAACCCCTCGAATCGCTTCCTGGTGTAGGATCGGGCTTTCCCCGGTCAAGAGCCCAAGCGAGAAGATCCCCCCAGTGTTGTCTCGGGGTAACGGTAAAAGTGATGTTTCTAAAGTCGTCCCAAGCCCCAGGAAGAGGGAATCAGTATTTATATACTACGGGGGAGTAATAAACCTGTATAGCGAGAGAATATTATTCTCCCGGTGCTGTGAAGGCAAAAACCTGCGCTATGAGATCTTCTGCATTGTTCCGTTAGAATTTTTTCCCTTCTTTTCATTTCTCGCAGGAAAGACTATGGGTTTAGCTACGGAGGTCGTTGTCACGGTGAAGATGAATTAGTAAATTGCTTGTTTGGATAGCAAGCATATAAGGGGGAGAGGGCGGCAACGAAGAAAGAGGCTATGATACATCATGTTCGTTGATCCACTGCACGTTAAGTTTCTATCAACCGTCAACGATTTTCCTCTTTCTATCGAGGGTATCCCGAACGATTCCTGGTGTGTGTGTGAGCGGCAATATCGTACCCCCGGTTTTATTTATAGATTTCCCGCCGAACAATGATTTCCCCTTTTCTCCTTTTCCTTCGACGAGGCGAACATTCTCCGTTGAGGGAGACGGATCCGCAAGCCGGAAATCTTGGTCACAGTGCCCTATCACAATATCACCGTACGAGAAGAACTCGCTCAGAATGAGGCAGCGGGCACTATGAAAAACCACAACCCACGCGGTTTCGAACTAGACAGGCGAAAACCCACCGTAAAAACTCGCTAAATTCACCATCAGCAATCTAGCCTCCAGCCTTCGCAATCCGAGACAGAGTACCGGCACCCTGAGAAGGAATAGTGTTATCCCGACAGTATAGCTCAGAGAGGCTGAGTTTGTTGGATCTCATTATGGTAGTTATTTTTAACTGCCCTCTACACACCCGAAAGTTTAGTTTTCCTTGTACGATACTCAAAATGTCCTATTAAAGACTCGGTTTTTATAAGCGGGACCCCGGAGTGGGCCCGTCAGCTCTTCAGTGATTTTGGGTAGGCTAGTTTACTTTCAACGGCTTTGGGTTGGTTCCAGTCAGAGAGGTTTTCACCCCAGACTATATTGGAGGTTTTTTATGTCGGAGTACAGTACTGTACGTACGGCATACCAGGATTATGTCATATATGTATGGGTGCATGAAACGGGCTACTGTAGCATCAGTTTTAGAGAACTTTGTAAGACGTCTCGCTATGTAAGTTACAAACTTTAGGCGGTGAAGCGCAACGCAATTAGTGACTGTGCTAGGAATTACTATTTTTGTCCCGGCATATTTCCCAGTAGATCGCTGAAGAGGTTTGGGGTCTTAGCGGCTGTGGATTGATGAGGAAGAGTTCCGATTGATCCACGAAGTTCCGGGAGTCTGGTGGATTTTTTTCAAAGTGTGATGGATTGTTTTGGTGCTATAGCGATTTACAGGGAAGATCCCCCAGAAACGCCTCTCATCTGGTATCACGGGGGTTTGCGGAGAAGTGGGGACATGGGTGGAGCCGGATATAGAAATGGTGATCCATAGAAAGATCAGGATACTTTGTTTGTGTTTCGATTTGTACCCATCTTTACAGTTGGTTTAGTTAGGCGGACGAAGAAGAGTTGGAGAAAAAGACAACTAAGTTGTTTGCCATACCTCCGTACCTTTCCCGCACGTGCCCAAGTTCCGAGCAAATACTCGCACACGGCCCGCATTGGCCTGCGCCTTAGTGTGGTACTCGAGTAATTCTCTTCATCATGCGGATGTGAGATACGAGTACTCGCTCGCATTATACGATTGGGTCGCGCAACGGTTGTCGGCATCAGTAAGGGTTTAGATTGAGGATGCATCCGTTCCGGTGCCAATTAATCACCTTCAAATAGTTCATCCATGGAAAATAAATACTATAATGTTTGTTTCTAAATCTACCGGGTCATGTTTATATCTGAAGCGGTCACCAAATTTACCAGTTTTTGAAAACCACGCTACCCTGGAAGCTGAACATCCTACAGGCTCTCCTCTTGTATCTTGAGAATCTGTATCTTAAGCAGTAAAGCTGTAGGTCTTGCAGGGAGCCCAGGAATCGACTTTACTCTATCAGTTACTTTAGTGGTATGGAGCTTATTTCCAGATCATTTACTCTCTAACTCCTACCGCCGTTCAAGCGGCCCTTGGAGACTCAGAATATGAAGCCTCCCTCTCTTACAAGACGATTTCTCAATCTCAAGAGAGCCGGGCATGCCATCGAAATAAGCAAGTCTCGGCACTATATTCGAGTAGGGCAAACGAGGAGGGGCGATAACCCACTCTGGTGGACTTCTATTATTTGGTTACAGAGTCATTGTTTTTACGGGCTTGCTATCTGGTATTGCGCTCTTTCTTAATTTCTCAACCTTATTTTTTAAAGAGCTACCGAGATACGGTCAGGCCAAATTTGGTATTGTGTGTGAATGGCGGCCAGCTTGCCGGCCGGAGACGCGATGTCGTGTGTTTTTGAATAGATTGAAGCTTGCTGATATATACCGCCGTAAAAGCTACAATAATTGAGTACCGGTAGTGTGCTATGTCGTTGCGGTTGCCTCTCCTGGTAACGTCCGCTGTTTTTGTTTTTTTGTCTCTCAGAGGGACTGAGCAGCTCTTGTTTTGCAGTGTCTTTCTCCCCTTTTCCAGGGTAGGGAATTCTCGACTAGCACATTACTCGATTATACAGTTTCTACAGCACTAGTACCTAGAGCCGGAAAGAAAAAATGGCTGCAAAGGAAAAAAAAAACAATATTATTCCGGACAGCCCGTCACTGGCTCGGTGAGCCTGTCGACAACTCAGAGAAGCAGGGCTTTGCTCCGGCTGACTATTTTTCCTTCACCAAAATTCGCGTTGACCCCACCTTTCGCTGCATATTTCACGTTACACCAGCGTGTAGTTGGCGAACCGGAGGCGAGTTCGGTTGTTGTTTTTCTTTTTTCTTTTTTGCTTCTTATGATGTAATAACAAGGATCAGTGGAATGCCTTTCTGGTCTCACTCATATGGCGCACTCAGATCACCCGCATGCTGTGCATCCACCTCGATTCGTCAACCGATCAGCCTCAACTCGTGTAACACAAACAGCTTAAACCAACCTCCAATCACTCCCGCGAACCCCGGCTGCGACGCCCAAAATAACTTTAACTTTATGCTCATTAGCTCGACTGACCCAATTACACCCCCGGCCCAACCCTTCAAGTCAAGTAATCCCCAGCAGTTCGCAGGATGCGAAACACTCGTACCATGCATCCCCCGCACTCATGCTACTCGAGGAATAGCCGACCATGAGAGGGTCCAACCATGTCCACCAGCCGAACAGGCCCACTGCACTTCCGGCGCTCGAGTACGAGTATTGAGACGTGCACGGGTGGAGAGTTAATCCGTGAACACCGTCCTATTGACCGAACCGCCAGGGTCTGCACCTCTTCTTGCGAATCAAAAGTCGCATAGCGCTCACGGAATCTCTCCTCCTTCCAATCAAGAGGCTTAACCGCATACCAGAAACCACCACCCATTAGGGGTACTCACGGACCAACCCCAGTATCCCTGCATGATAGTGCCAATCGGGATCACGGCGAATGGGAACCCACGATAAAGGTGATGAAGTCTATTGCGCGTAGTTATGTGGGTGTTCTATTTGTCGGAGAGCAGGAGAGGAGCTTGTTATGCGGAGTAAGACCTACACTTCTCTTTTGCGATATGGTGCAGGAAACCAAAATGTGCACCGGAAAATGTGTTCTCAGTGCCTCAGAGTTGGCCCCGCCGCACACTCGATAGATTAAAAGGAGGCTACGGGATAGAGAAAGCTTGCCGGAATAGTGCAGTTCATAAATGTCGAGTCTTCACGAGGTAAAGGGGTTTTTGGCGATTGTGGGGGCTGTTTTTCGTCCCCAAACATTAGACGATGCAACATCACGGGGTTGGTAGAGTCCGGACCGAAGTTATCTCGGCACGCCTCACGGCTTATAAAACCAGTATCACCCATAAAACACAAATTTGAACCCGGTGTGATTTGAGTTCATAATCGAGTAGGAACCAGCGGGCGGGCAAGGAATAAAAATCATTGTTGTACGAGTACGGTATATCTGCGGCACAGCCGTCACTAATCATCGTTCATTGTCTTGGCTGATCGATCGGTTGCAGCTAGGCTTGGCCGCAGGTGTGCAGGCTTTTGGTCTTCCTGCACCATACTTTTCATAGGGGGAGTCGAAGCCGGGTTATAAGAAAAGTGGTAACCGGAAGTTCTGCACTAATGGGCGTAACAAGAGAGCTACCGTATGATTGGTTACGGAATTGTCATCTCTGTGCAGCGAGTATGGTTCACGCACCATTTTTCCTATTTACCCCCGAACCGACCTTGGCAATATTTTAGCGGCAAGAGGCTCTAGCCCCTAAACCACTCGAATTAAAAGATATAGAGTACTACCCAGTTTCCTCCTAGCGCGGGAACAAAGAAACCGATGAGGGGGACAATGGTCAAAAGCCAGAACAGAGCAGTTTACGTGCGAGATTACCGGTCGGGAACCCTTTCGGGTTAGTATATTATAATGGACGTGCTCCGGGAACTGTTTTTTCTTATACTCGAGTAAAGATTCGCATTGACACATGGCCATATACTGCTTGTTCCGCTGTGACACGAATCCACTATAGGTATTTGGGCACGCTATTCGAGTGGTAGGGGGTGAGTTTTCTTTTCCATAAGCAATTGTGATCAAGAGCAGGTGGCCCGGAAGAGTTCCGGAAACAAGGTTATACTCTAACCCCAGCACAATTCTGGTACCCTAGTATCTGCTGGAGTACTGGCATCGGTACACCCCGTGATGGTGTGTTCCGAGCAGAACCCTGTTGTTCGGACTGGATGCTGCTGTAGCTTAGCTATCACTGCTCGTATATCTGCGGTGGGGTACCGCATTGCCTTAGACCGGCGCTAATGTGGAGAGGCGAAATATTTCGAGCACGATACCTGAGTTTGCGCGCGCCAAGGGATTTTCTGCGGGGGGGTGTTGTATCATATGAACCGAAGATTTTGGGAGATTGGAATGCTGGGGATCTCACACTCGCAGAACTTGATGTTGGTGTGAGTAGTCGGGGAATCTGTTCTATAGGGTGGTACCGCAAGGCCGGTAGGGCACCAGAAGCCACCATTATCTATCTCCCTTAGTCGCACGAACCACATCACTGGCGGCTTTGCTTTCTCAGCCTCATGGGACATCTGTTATCCGTTATCGTCACAGATCTATCCTCCGATCGCGCGGGTAATGGAAAGACCCTGAACTGGGTAGCTCTAAGTAGTGGGGGAAGAAGAGAAAATGGGGGGGCGGAGGGTTTTGTACTCGAGTAGTATTTTTTTGTAAATGTAAGATTTACCGTAACGCAAAGAACCGGGTTTGAAGAACTCAATCCCGGAATCCATTAGATTAAGCTATATTGCTTATTTTCAAGGGAAAACCCATACCGGTTGTCCACTGGGCGCCAACAAACACTCCGCACCCTCCTATTGGGCCACTTACGGAACAACCTTATGATGTCCCCCCCATTGGCCCCAACCGTGGTGGCGCTGCGCACGATCGGGCCGGAGAAAGAAAAGAATAAAGACGCTACCCTAGTCGGATTTCAAAAATAATTTGACCCAACCCGTTCCATTTTTAACACTGCTTTTCCCTTCAATCCCCCGTTCCCATCTCCCCCTCGCCCACTTCAACTTCATTGCTCACCTACACCCTCGCTACGCACGAGACGATACCAGCTGTTCTCTGGTTCGAGGGTTGATATTACTGTATTCTTCGATAGATATGGTAATCAAAGGTGAGGTTGATGTCGCTTTCTTCCCTCGGTGTTTGCTTGATCGTTTGCGGAGTGAGTTGTGCCGGTCTTCACCCGACAGTGCGGGGAAACGGATAGATACTCCGGAATTGCTACTTATTGTTTCCCACCATCGTTTCCCACTCCTCCCCTAGTTCTTTCCTCTCAAGTAACGACGGCGCGCCCGGTCCTGTGCTGTGTTGTGGCAGGGTCGGTCTATTGCGATAATTTAAAAAGGGAGATAGCGAGAGGAGAAACAGCCTAGCAGCATAATATTTAGGGTGAATCAGGGGGGAAAGTGAATTTTTTTTCAGGAACCGTTGGGACTGACAGTTTATTGACACTAGCTGACCCTGCCAAGGGTGCGGAACTTTTCAAGGAGCTGTGCAGCAGTTGCCATACCCTCGATGGTACCGCGGACAAGAACCCAAAGAACCTACACGACCTGTACAGGCGCTCTCCATGGGCCGATGAGACTTTGGTATGCCCGCCCTTCTTTTCTATCGGCGGGGGATTGGAGAGTGCGGGGGGCTAATTGTGGTCGAATTATATAGGCTGGATACCTCGACAACGCGACGAAGTGCATCCCCGGGGCCAAGAAAGTTTTCCCCAAGCTAAGTGGCGGGGGCAGGGATAACTTGATTCAGTATGTTTCCCTCCCACGGTATCCGCCCCGATATTTCGGGTTGACACGGTAACTGATGTGCCCTGTGTGATAGCTTCCTACGAGACAAGACTCAAAGAGCATAATCGTATTCTTTCTTGCCCGACTCGTAAAAAAAAACCCCCTAATATAACCCATCCATACTCTCACATTTTGATATATTTTACTTTTTAATGTATCATATCCAAAGTCGATGGTAATTCACTACAAATGAAGCGCATCAACGGGCGAAGCCAAATCATATCCATATTAGAACGGCTAAAAATGAGCAAAAAAACGGATAAATGTACCGCCTAATGACCTAGTACTGTACTGTACGTAGAATCGGTGGTGAGGTTCCTCTTGCGCGACCTCGATATTGCGACTCTGGTTACAGAGTTTCGGTAGAAACTTCATCCTGAGGAAAAGTACTCACAGCGCCGGTTCGCTCTGTCAGTTCCTATAATGGTGCCGCTCACCCCGGGTGCTCCAGTCGATGCGATGCATCGAGTGCTGGTTGGCCACGGTTGCAGCGATAGTGAAACGGCAAAGGACGCCTTGAAGCCCAACTATCACTAGCGGCGTGTAATACGACGCTGTGTGCGCAAGCGAAGAAGCCCAAATCGAGCCTCTGAAAAGTGGGCTATTATCCCTGCCGCGAACCGTCCTGAGGTTCGGGAAAAGTGTGGCGAGGGTGGCGGCGCATGCGGCGGTGCACTAAACCTAACTAAGTTCTTATGATATAACCATAACCGCCTAATATGCCCCACAAAACTGAAATACTATATATCCACGGGTGGCAAGAACCGGGGGGGGTGTAAAATACGGCTTTCGTTCAAGACGCGGAGAGATTGGATACCCGGACCGCAGCTTTATGGCATCGAGTTAGCTATCGAAACAGGAAAAAATCCGAAAACCGACGATGAAATAGTATCACCAAGCCGCCGAGCCTCCCACAATTTCTAATCGCAGCTTGTGAAAACTAAAAATTCAAGCCAATGCCTAGAGAGATCCGGAGGGTTTGTCGGGCAAAGAGGCCGTACCCTTCCCCGGAACTTGACACCACCCGGGGGATCCAATCAAATCCGATGCAGCAAGCAACCCCGGTAACCTAACGAAAGCCAGACTCACCGGTAGGCTTTTAATAGGGAGGAGAATGTATCCGGATCCGCAAGCGGACATAAGAGCACGTCCCTCTCCGGTGTAATCATGGACCCCGGTCTCAACTTTGGGGACGATAGCGTAAGAATTGTGCATGCGAGCCATCACGGTGGACGAAAAATCCGATAACGCATTTCACCACTGAGAATCAAAGGAGTCCTACCAGAGTTCGACCCACGAAAGTAATCATGCATGGGCGCGATCGAAGAAAATCAAAAATACTCGAGGTACCCGAGAAGCGGTCATGGTAAATCACTCGATTTGAGTCCTACCACTTTCATCGGTCGTTCGATCGTGGGTCTTCTCGACTATACCGTAATCGGGCGGACCCCCTATCTGCTCGGCTGTGCTCACGCCCATCATTATATGAGGGCCATAATGCAAAGAGTTGGAAGGGGACCTTCCAATTCGCAGTAGAACAGAATTGTACCCTCGCATATCGGGGAACTGGCCTCTACAAATATTTCATACAACCGGATCCTTCTCCGATCTCCTTGTAAGAAAGTTGTGTAAAGGCTCTATCGTACGTGTCCTCCCATTTGCCATCTACCAATCCTAACCGTGGGATGGTTTATGCATAGGGTGTGAGCATGGTGATGCGAAGGTGTGTCGAAATTTAGAGAGTGTAGCCAATCTTAGCGGTTTTTGGCGGTCCTTGGCATTTCTTCGGAGGTAAAAAGGTCAGGCGAACGCTAAAGACTTCCGACTACGAAAGTTTTATGGAATTCTGCTCTTTCGTTAGCTAAGAGGCCCACGAGCGAATTATATGGCACCCCCTACGCCTCACCAACACTTGACCTCCTGTACCGAGCGCAGCCGCAAATCCCGTATGATATGATACGGCTTCTGTCAGATCCCGGCTTACTTGACTTTCAATTGATCATAACGATAGATTTGAATTTCAAGCCCACTTGGTAATTACAAATATTTAATGAGTTACTTTGGCCCTCACGCCGTCCGGCATATAAATTATATAGAGAAGAATTACCGAGGGTGAAAATAACTCTTTAACAAACATGTGACCATCGTTTTTGAAAATTCACTTGTTTAGTATAGTCATGGTATAATAAATCTGGAGAAACAGCAGTTCGTGATCGTGATTTTCATGATATTGAGACAAGCAATGTAACTCTGACTGGAGGCAAGTCACACCCATGAATTATACGGACCTTCCAGTTTCCTCTTCGCAACCTATCGGCCTAGTTCAATATTACCAAGAGTACCGCTGAGGCCACAATCTCCGACTTGCCCAGCAGTAGTAGTCGAGGGGTTGTTTTGACCCTCATTCTGTTCCTAGTGTTGCTGCTCGAAAGCTTGCCCCCTCCTAGAATTGGGAGGGCTGGTTCCGCTGATAGCCCCACTCTCATTACCCCCGATATTCCCACCGTGCACAGGATCCTAGAGAGGGAAAAAACTGCCTGGTTTGATAGTCCTAAATAGGGCAAATTCGTACGCAATCTATCATCTAGCTCTCTTCATTAAAAAGCTAAAACATACAGCTTCCTATCTCCCACGAAAATTTCAGCTGCCTGGACCGCGAGTTGGGCACTCTCGATACTTGTATTTAACAAACGTAACTGCCTCGGACTCGTTGGGCTTTCTTTCAAATCCGAATCTAAACCCAAGCCAAGTGGCGAGTAATGTGGGTGATTTCACCTTCGAGTGATTAATTAACATTCGGGTAGGGAGAGGATAAATTTTTACCGAACTGTCCAAACACTTTAACCAAAGCGCCAAATTTGATAGAACTATCGATTGTAGAAACAAAGATGACATTGGATTCATCGCTCTCCTCGTAGCTAGGTTAACATTACCTTTTCTTTACGAATCAATGAAAACCTTTGCTCACTTCACTCATTTGGCTTCCCAAGACGAACCCTCTATAGTGCGCATAAGGGTGCTTTTGGTGACGAATCCCGTCAATATTAAAAGGGCTTGCCCTCTTGGAGTTGCTGCTGCGGGGGCGGCTGGTAGGGGTGACTAGACGATTCTCCTGACTGCCGGTGGAATCTATAATGCAGGGTGAATTTTTTTTTTCGGGCGACCGTGATTGAGCAAAGGTATGATTTCTTTTTCAGATATTTACGTTCCCGATTCGGGGTTACAAGCTAACGGCTCTACAAAATTTAATAATAAAAAACTCCCACAAGTTTAGCCTTATGCACTTATTCATGTCATACCACTCATCTGCACAATGTCACATTTCTAGGCTTCCTTACATCGGTGTTCCCTAAAACCTACTATACTACGGGGCTCAGCTACTAGGGTTATATGGCCATCAGGAACCGGGTAGAAGAGAAACCTGTTTAAGGAGCAAAAGAAAGTTTTTTCTATTTCAGGTCAGCGCGTAGGAGAGAAGTAGATGAGGATGCGATAGGAAGTCCAACTAGGTGCTATGGGGGGGAATGCTCTAGCTTATGTAAAGCGCTATAAGAGGAGTGGTTGGAGGGTCAGATACTCTAGTGTGTAGTTTGGAAAGATCAGAGCTACGACCTCTTGACTCGCAAATAAAGTGTGACTATCCCGGACGTAACTACCGCCGTAATACCGGCACTGTACTAGACTTTAGGGGCTGTTTGGTGCACCATTATCGGAGCCGCTCGCCATCTCAAAACGGGTTCTGTTAAGCGCATTCAGAGAAAATTAGTACCCGAGGCCCCGTTCGGGATGTTATGAATACGATGGTATTGTTTGTCTGCGGGTGGTCTAGAGGGAGCACCAGGGTGGATGCAATAGGGGACGCGAAGGGAAACGCCACAGTGTTAAGTTATATCCTTCGAAGCAATACTGGATTTGGATCCCCGGAGTGCAATATCACACATGGTATATTTTCTCTTGTTTTGTATTTTTATTTGAAAATATTTTTTGTCAATATACTGAAACAACTTGAGAACAGGAAGTTCATCCAGGGTAATTAAAGAAAGCGTTATTACAATAATAAAAACACAATAACCATTATTACTAGTATGACATTGCCAGAATAGAAAATATGCAGGGGGCCCTCTGAAACCTAGACCAATTGTCATTCCGAAGGGTCCTTGTTGCGTCACCCGTTGTATGATAGCCACCCCGGCACTGCGTCTAGACAGCACGAACCATATTTTCACCTTTATAGCAGAATAGTGTTATTACAGTATTTTCGTGGAATCACCCAGTTTAACAACATACAAGAAAAACATTGGGTAAAACTTGGAGCAATTACCAAGGATGCCGGACTCGAGAATAGACAATATTATTATACCTGCTCGGTAAAATGGTTTATTTTTCTTCAAGTTCTTGTTACGTATAAAAATACATTTTATTCAACGAGTACCAAATAATTGCGGAACTCGAAGCCAAACAATTCCTGTCCACTGAGAGAAACCGATTAGGACCAGTTACAGTGCTTGTCTTACATATATGATCTTCTGTTCGTGAATCAAGTGCGTGTTAATCCAGTTGGCTTGGGTAGTCATATTTCGGTTCTTGGTATACGACGAAAAAGCTTGTTCATAATATTATGCCAACAAACCTGTAAACAAAGGATGACAAGTGCAGTGTTTGAAATGGTTAGCAGTTCCCGGAGGGTCTGAGAACATTGTGGATGTGGCTGGACCATCCATGCTCAAGCCACTAAGAACCATACGGTTGGTTGATTGCGAATCGCTTCGGATGCCAGGGGGGCGGAGAATGAAGCTATTTCTATCTATCGCTTTCCATGAAATCTACTCCACAAGACTACGCTCGCCCCGCTTCTCATAGGGCATTATAGGTATCGATAAGCCTGGAATACCTCCCTCCGGGGCCGCGAGTTCGTAGACTCCACTACTCGAATTACGGCGGCACGGGCGAAGCTGAAGTGTAGAATTTTAGACCAAGTAGAATACGGGACTGCATGCTAAAGATCTGTCCCATCCGGTTCTAATTTTACCAAATTTTGCTTGCCTGCATAACGAGTCTGCCGGGTTTACAGAGTGCCAGTTTATGGTTCGGGATTGGCGCATTTTTCAACAATCACAACACACTCCGGCGGTGTTTCCGAAATTTGAACCTGATAGTGTTTACTGTTGAAACGGACTACGGCTGGACCAAGGGTTTCAGCGTCTTTACCAGAAAGCATTGGTGTTTGGAACTTATCATACCAGCTAGAAGCAGGTAGCGGAAACAATGGTTAGTGGTCGTAAAACATAAAAAGCGTTGGAACTGGAACACTCTGGTGTTAGACACTAGTTGTGATACTTCCAATGATACTAAGTCTGTTTCTACCTCGTTTGAAGAGTCAGGATTATGGTGGATCTCCTACATTTCCTTCTTTTCCTTTCTCTTTCCTTCGTCTTCGTTCTCTCTTGAACTCTCTGTTAAGGACTCCGTCTATCGCCGTTCTTTTCTTATGCGTTCTCTATCAGACCTGTCCATTCCTTTACTCGTTACCAAACAATATCAATCTCTATTCATTCTTTTGCCCCGCTCTCTGTTGCATCTAAATAGAAGTGAATATACCGGCATTGACACCCTTGCCCTATAAACTTCACATTTACTACCTATTAATAGCAGGGGGTCACTTCATGGTAGTTGAGGGTGTAGCCGGCATGTGAAGCAAACTTACTCTCAGGTTCTAGGCGATTGGCCCAAACAAGAGATAATAATGTGAAGCCGATTTACCTAGAGCAGAGGGTTCGCATGGCGTTTGTTTTCGAAGGGATGGGAGGGGGGGTTGAGAATAAATGAGTTTAATCCCTTCCTACGGTTTCCAATTTTGGCCAGCCGAGCCCGGCAGGCCCCAGCCATAATGACATCCAAATTCTAAGTAGACATTAGATACTGTGAATTTTGTTCATCTTCACGTAGTGATACCGCACCGCATATTACTACTGTAGGACTCTGCACCCCCGCGAGTGTATGCTGGACTAGTACCGTACTGTGCCATAATCACTTGGGAAAGCGGTGCGACATCCTGTTCAAGCACAGCGCTTGAAGCGCCTGTCAGTTAACCAAATGGGATTCATTCGTCTTAGCCAACCGCCCGGCTGGAGGACATGAGAATAGGGCTTAGTGATATTCTGAAATTCGCCTCTGGTGGGGTCGGTAGCCCCGTACCCCCGAGACGCTGGTAAACCTGAGATACAAAAGAAGCAGGCACATTTACCAAAGGTCCGAGACGATAAATTAGGAGTGTCTTAGTTGCTTAAGAATTTGTGTGTCAAATACCTTAGGCCTTTGAGGCGGTGAACCCCGTCCTTGAAGTCACATTTTAGTTCAATCACCCCCACGCGCCAGGTTCTCAATCTCGCCAAGAGTTTGAAATGTGGAACCCAGCGACGCCATAAAAGAAACTCTGAACCCGTGTCCTACGTGTCCTACAGTACGACTCACTCCCTTTGTGCCCGAGCGCGATGAACAGGGTTCCTGTAAATTAAAGGTTATATATCCTACATGGCTGTATGAGATGTGACAAGATAGCAAAATAGATACGGTATCTGCCAATCAAGTACAGTACTCGAGCAGGGGGGTTGTCTGAGGCAGCTGCTGTACTCGTACGTCGTTGGCATACTCGAGCAGTGATTAGGTGGTGCGGGGAAACGTAGCTATAAGTACGGTGGGGAATTCCACACCGGGCAAATTGCGTTTTCGAAGGGGCAGCCACAGGGCTCCAGAACCATTGAGCATCTTCAACACTTCTTCACCTGGTTGAGCATTGTCTTTACAAGGACTAAAGAACGTATTCAGCTCCTACATCGACAGAACCCAACTTTTCGCAATTCTGTTTTAGATTGAGAGGATGAGCGGCCAAGAACTATACACTCCTTGTGCGGATGCCTCCTTGCCCCAATCGTATGCTCCCAGATTTTCTCTTGTAAGTTATACATTGGCCCTTGGAATTGCTGATGCTTGCCGCTATACTTCTAACCTAGTACCCAACCGCAAGATCCGAGGCGATTATAGCGGCAACAGCGGCTCCCATAACACCATGAACTCCGGTAATACGAATTCCGGTAATATCAACTGCGGCATTGTTGCCAATTACTACGGCAACGGAAACTCACCCGTGGGCGATTCCGAAATTCTGCGATGCCTTTACACGTCGAACTACCAGTCCCATCGGCGTCGTGTTCGGGAGCCGGCTGAGGGAACGTGCACCTGGGTGACCGAACATCTCAAGTACAAGGACTGGCTGGCGAAGCCGACATCCGGCCTGCTTTGGCTATCGGCAGACCCGGGTTACGGAAAATCGGTTACCGCCTCATTCCTCGTAACGCATCTAAACGCCAATACGGACGCTATCGTTTGCTATTTCTTTTTCAAGGATGACAACGAAGAACAAAAGGGGGCAACATTTGCTCTTTCCGCCATACTACACCAGCTTTTCAGTCAGAACAAGACACTCTGCGGGTATGCCGAAGAAGCGTTCCAGGCCAAAGGAAAGAGAATTACCAATGAGGTGGATACCTTGTGGGATATCTTGGTTAAGGCGGTGGCTGGGGGAGGGTGCGGTGAGGTGATTTGTGTGGTGGATGCCTTAGATGAGTGCGAAGAAGGTTCTCTAGCTCAGTTTATCAATTGCCTCACCAGCCATCCCGGATTCCAGACTCCCAAACCGCGGACTCCCGATGGACCATTGAAATTCATAGTTACAGGCCGCCCGTACCACAGAATCGAGAGAGCACTTGGTTCACCGGCAGCAACGATTCGACTGAGGGGGGAAGACGAGGTCGCAGCTATTAGTGCCGATGTGACTCGTGTCATTGAGGAGGGCATTAAGGACCTGGAATCATACTGGGGGCAACCTGGGGGGCTTGGATACTTGCGAAGGCTCCTCGAATCTTCCGCCGACAGGACATTCATTTGGGTTTCTCTTATTCTGGATATCTTGAGAGATAGTGTAGATGACTCACCCGAGGAGTTTACTAATCTTGTCTCAACTGCCCCACGCGATCTCGCAGAACTATACACAAAGATTCTCGATAGAAGCAAACACCCGGGCCAAGCGCGGCAAATACTGCATGTCGTGGTAGCAGCGGTAAGGCCTCTAACGCTTCGAGAATTAAATATCGCATTTAGAGTCAAGCGGGATCACAAGACTGTCGAGGACATAGGGGATATTTCTCCTCGGAGCGAAACAACGGTGAGAAATTTGTGCGGGCTTTTCGTCCGGATTATCGATTCAAAGGTTTACCTCGTTCACCAAACTGCCCGGGAGTTCCTGATCAAAGGATCGTTGCCCGGTCACGGGAATTGGCAGTATACCCTATGTGCCATGGATTCAAGTTTTATATTGGCTGATATTTGTATCTCGTATCTTTTGTTACAAGAATTCGAAACCGATCCATTGGTTACAGATACTTCCGGGATTACTACAACGGAGGCCGTTCAGAATTATGTCCAGAAATATGGCTTTCTCGAGTACGCAGCTAAACAGTGGACCGGCCACTTGCGAGATTTGGGGGACCGCCAGATGGAACTCTTCCAGTTGACAACACTAATTTGCAAACGTAGATCCAATAAGTGTCTGACATGGCTTAGGGTGTGTTGGGAGGGCATTAACCCATCTTACCCATTCCCGCATGATTTTACACATTTGATGATAGCATCGTTGTTTGGGCACCAGTCAGTGGTTCAGCAACTATTGAAGGAAAGAGAATCTACCAACGCTCGATCTGCGGAGTATGGAACGGCATTAAATGTAGCAGCTCTCGTAAAGGAGGAGGATATAGTCAGGATTCTGCTGAGGGGAAGAGTCCATGCCTATATAAACGGGAGGGAGTATAACATCTTACTTGTAAAGAGTGCTCCCTATATAAGGTGTCTTGCATCACTAACAACTGGCATTGCCCTTCAGATGGTATTTAAATTTGCTGCTATCTGAGGGAGCTGAAGCTGACAGAATTTGTGTAATGTTATAGACGGTGAGTCGAACCCCTTAAGCATGTATTGGCAGGTAGTGTTGCTGATGCCCAAGGGTATGGAATTATAGAGGGTATGTCAACGACATCACGGATGTCGGACAGAAATCATGACTAACTCTTGATTGGCCCGTGGGGGATAGAATGTAAGTCAATAATCGCAAAGCGGTGAGATAGGGAAGTGAAGGTTGCTGATTTGGTGCTTAATAGGAGGTAAGGGACCAGGCAATTAGCTCGGATGGTGGATGTGATTGCTAATTGCGGAGGTGCGGGGCCATATAGCTCGTACGTGACTTGGTAAACGGAAATCGGTGGGCAAGAGAATTGCTGACCAATGGCTCGCTATGTTCTGTAGCAGGTAAGCAAACAAGCTCACCTACTGTTCTAGGACGATGCAATTGCTGAACTCTGGCTCGCTGGCTTTGTAGAGGGCAAGTGGACAGGATCACCAAGGTTCTGAGGCAAGAAAATTGCTGACCTCTGGCCCGTTGGGTATTGTAGGTAGTAAGTGAACACTGAACAGAATTAACCACGGTTCTGGGGCGAGGCATTTATTGACCTCTGGCTCGCGGAGAGTTGTAGCGAGTAAGTGAACTGGATTAACCACAATCCTGTGGCGAGACAGTTTCTGACCTCTAGCTCGCTCGGTATTGTAGCAAGTAAGTGAACAGGACCAACCACGGTGCTGCTACGAGGCGATTGCTGACCCCGAGCACGTGGAGAATTGTAGAAAGTAAGTGAACAGGATCGGCCCCAGTCGTGTGGCGAGACTATTTCTGACTTCTAGTTCGTGCTATATTGTAGTATGTAAGTAAACAGGACCAATCACAGTTCTGCCGCGAGGAAACCGCTAACCCCTTGCTCGCGGTGTATTGAAGAATGTAAGTGAGCAGGGCCAATCACGGTCCTACGACGAGGAAATTGCTGATCTCTGGCTCCCTGGGTGTTGTAGAGTGTAAGTGAACAGGATCAGCCCCAGTCATGTGGCGAGACTATTTCTGACTTCTAGTTCGTGTTATGTCGTAGTATGTGGGTGAACAAGACCAATCACGGCTCTGGGACGAGGAAATCGCTGAACCCTGGCCCACTGAGCGCTGTAGGGAGTGAGCAAACAGGATTAATCACGTTTCTGCAACGAGGCAATTGCAGACCCCTGGCTCGCGGTGTAGCGTGTAAGTGAACAGGATAAACCACGACTCTGCAATGAGGCAGTTTCTAACCTGTAGCTCGCGGTACTGTAGTATGTAAGTGGACAGGACCAATCACAGTTTTTTGCCACGAGGAAATTGCTGATATCTCGCTCCCTGAGTGTTGTAGATAGTAAGTGAACAGGGTCAACCACTGTTCTACAACGAGGAAACTGCTGACCCCCGGCTTGCGGTGTAGCGTGTAAGTGAACAGGATAAACCACGATTCTGCAATGAGGCAATTACTGACCTCTGGCTCATGGTATGTTGTAGTATGTGAGTGAACAAGACCAATCACGGCTGTGCCACGATGAAATTGCTGACCTGTGGCTCGCGGAGCATTGTAGCTAGTAAGTGAACCCGACCAACGGCAGTTCTAGGATCAGGCCATTACTGATGACCAGCCGCCGATTGCTCTATAGGAGGTAACTGGATAAACCCGACCAAGGACCTTGTCCAATCCATGTGCTGACACCCGGCTTCCCGGTTACCCCAGACCGTAAGTGGACCTCCACCCTCCCAGCTTTCTGTCGGTTCTACGTTACTGATCTACCTGTCCCATTGGCACAGATTGTATGAAACAGACAACTACTAAGTCCACCTTAATGCCTCCGATCCCCGACTAACTTCGCTTTTGCGTTCCGCAATAGGACGTACGTGTCGCAAATCCTGGCATTGATCCTCTCCAGTAGTCTAACCGACTACTGCTTTATCACCCCAGTTTGTATGAAAAGCTCTATCATCACTTCTGCAAGTTGTAACTTCCCATACTTACCTGCATTACCTATCAGCTTGTGAGCAGGTCTCTTCTTTGTTCCTCCGCTTCTCTCACTAACACACATTGCGACTCGTTCTATTTGTGCAACATAGCTGGTGAGTAAAATGACTCCCCACTACTACAGTATCCCCCTCAGCTCCAGATAGTCGCTAATGTTTCTTGTAGCCTGTGAGTTTTTTCATACCCACTGCCCACACAATAAGTCGCCATTATGTTTGACCCGCTGTAGTTCTGCATCCAGGGCATCCGAGATCTGCACACTTTGCCCCGCCGCTGGATCAACTCGTTGCGCTAAATGGCCACCCAGGCCCCCGGTGTGTACCATGTCGCGCCTTTCTTTGCGAATACCCGCATTTCTAGCTAACTACATAATAGATCAATTTTCCACCGTCTGTTATTGGTTGGAGCCCCATAATACGTTCAATATGTCTACTGACTCGAAGACAATTGCTTACACATATCTTGTTTTAGTGTCTATCGCTACTTGCTTTTGAGGTTATGATTACTTTATCTGGAGTTGGAATTCGTACCTGTCGGTTATTGGTGGCTTGCGGTTTTTCTGTCGTTCTTGTACTTGCGTCTTCAGAATTTGATCTCTTCACAACACTTTAAACCCTAGAGCCATATCACGGCTGGCTCATAAGGCATAAGTTTCGGGAGAATGCTCTCACCAATACGAAAATTTGATAAACCAAACGTATGATAGTAGCACATGATGTAAAAAGCCACCAACGGTCACCTAGTCCTCGGATACCCCCGCAATAATCTCCAATACACCCATTCTTCTTGCGCATGTCACATCATAGTACAACCTCCGTTTATCCCAATAGGGCAACCTAACCCAATCCAGCCTAGCCCACGTATTCGCAGCATGGCCCCAGTCGATCAAGATACAGACAATCCCAGAAAAGTACAAGCCCCCCCGTTTAGCAGTGCTACAAGTACAAATACCATGCTATCTCTACTTCTACCGTACATTATTTATGGTATTCCCATATATTCATGTTTTGAAGTGATCCGTGAGCGACAAACATTATGAGTGTTTGGGGGGATTGGTAATGCTGTAGCTTTTTTGTCATTGCGAGATTCTTTGCAACAGGTACAGTACTGTACTGTACCCCAAGTATCGGGTTGAACAGGGGTAAAAAATCTCTTCCTTAGTATACGCGATCGGTGGCGAAGGAATCATATTTCTCTAACGAGAACAAAAACAGTTTTAACATCTATTACCGGGCTCCGATCAAAAAAACAACGTATTTGAAGTGTTTCGACCAGAAAAACCTTTTTCCCGTAAATAACGGTTTAGTATTTTCACAACTTTACCAGAAAATAATAAAATGGAAAAAAATATTTGGGAACACTTAGTTCCGTAAATTATTTGGTGTTTAAAGCAGCCACTTATTATTAACCTCTACGGTACTGTAACTCTTTTTACCATTCAAACCATGTGATCGGCCACACTTTCGCCATACTCTCGCCACATTTATGTCACCCCAGATCCGACCTGGCAGTTGCGGGGGTGTCGGCCAGACTTCAGAAACCCCTAATATGTCCAACCGGACTGTCTCAGGCTTGGCAAAACGACGACCGGACTGACCGAGCTGGCGGCTCGGGATCACCGGTGTGAGGAGATGGTTAGTTTAGCGGTTTATTTCATGCATTCGAGGGGGGTAGAGGCTCTGAATGAGGTTTACATGTAAGAGAGAGCTTAGCATGCAGCATTTTCTTCTTCTAGCTTTCCTTCTTTCTCTCATAGCAACATAACGACACATACACACACACCACCGGGAATAGAAGTTTTTCTCTCCACACAATCAAGCTTTTCTTTCCTCCTCTTCCCTCCGTGCTATTTGTGTAATTGGTCATCATTCCACCGGTCAAGTTTATCAGGCAATTAATATCTGGGATAGCGAGAGAGCATCGTAGCCTATCGGGAAGGTCTTAACGTCATGCACGGGGAATTGTCACAAAACCGGGAAGTGACACAAGCCGGAACATGCCGAAAATGAGGCGTTTTGAAGATGTATAACCCCGCTTTCCAACCGTGTAACTGATCCATACCACAACAAACACCATGGCACCACCGAAGAAGTCTGATTTGGTACACGAAGAGCGGCTCCAACGGGCCATTCGAGCGATCAAGACAGGAGAGGAGACAAATGTGGCTTCTGCGAGCGAGGCCTTTGAAGTAAATCTGCGGACCCTTTATCGATGACTTGCTGGTACCATGGTCGCCCGTGCTGCTGCCCATGAAGAGCAGCAACGACTAACAATGTCAGAGAAAAAGGCGATCGTGAAGTGGTGTTTTACCTAGGACGATATAGGCTTTCCTCCACAGCTGGATATGATTAAGGACATGGCGATTCATCTGGAATCGAAGAGAACTGAAAACCCCCCCTACCACTCGGAAGAAACTGGATTTCTCGCTTTCTGAGAAGGCACCCAGACCTGGCATTAAAGCTGAGTACTCAGTTAGAGCGACAGCGTGCCTATGCTAAGGATCCAGCGGTTATAAAGGACTATTTTGCCAAACTCAGTCACCTTATCCGTGAGCAGGGCCTTCAGGAGTTCCAGATTTTCAATATGGATGAGAAGGGGTTCCTAATGGGGTTGGCCTCACGGGCAAAGGTTCTGTGTCGCCGTGGCCGGCGGAATCCCCGTGTTACCCATGATGGGAAACGGGATCTGGTAACTGTCATTGAGACTGTGGGAGGAGATGGAATGGTAGTGTCGCCCTTTGTGATTAACAAAGGAGCAGGGCATTATATGGGGTGGTATAAAAACCTGACTAAGAATGAAAAGGATTATCAATTTAGCTACTCGCCGAAGGGATGGACGGACGATCAACTAGCAATTGAGTGGTTGAAAAAGGTCTTTCTTCCAGAAACTAGGAAAAGATGTGGTGACCTTTCCCGGCTGTTGATATTCGCTGGCCACAGATCTCATATAACATTTGAATTCGTATCCTTATGCTTTTTGAATAAAGTCTTGCTCCTTTGCCTCCCCCCCCATTCTACACACTTACTTCAACCGCTAGATGTTGGACTATTTGGTCCATACCAGCACTTCTATGGCCTTGCTGTAGATAACTATATTCGCTCTGGTCAGAACCTGGCAGGAATCAAGAAGTCTATTTTTATTCCATTTTTAACCGAAGCATGTCAGTCTACATTCACTTCTCACAATATTCGCCAATCGTTTGCATCTACCGGTATTCTTCCACTAAATCCACGGCGTGTACTTGGAAAGTTGAATCCAAGAGTAGAGAAGAGGCGTGACAGTCTTGGTATAATCAAAATGCCAAGCGGAAGCAGAGAGATCCGTCACCAGGTCCTTGCGGCAGGAAAGCTATTGGAGAACATTTCACTGGAAAGTTCTGACTCTACTATTGATCGCGTTAAGGGAATAGTGAGCTCGCTAGGCCATCAACTTGAGGAAGAAATGGCCTCTAAAGAGCTTTGGTGAGATTTGAGCCTAAAGCTTCAAAACACTGATAAGCTCTTCAATGCTACCGACCACCACAAGCCCAGCGAAGCACCAGTACTAGATGGGGCAGCTCTGATGGAGCTTCGAGATGCAAGGCTAGCAAAAGATCAAGAAAAGCAGGCTAGTAGAGCTACACGAAAACGGGTTGGAAATACCCTATTAAGTGTCCGGAAAGGATCCTTAAAGGTGAAAAAAATTCCCACAATTCTTCTGTCCCCCCCACCACAAACCCATTACTCCTAGACCTCAACACTGCCGAACCAACATCATCACCTTTGCACAAACTCCCCATGTGCTAGTAATTGATTCAGAAGAGGTCTCCAGTGATGAAAGTGGACCTGAAGATATTAGCGATTCGGAATGGTCTTCAGCGATTATTCTTGGCCCTCTGTCACGATTCTAGACTGACTTAGCTATTTCGCACAATGACTCATATATGAGTCATAGGGTTTCATTTGTTATATGGGTTTTTATATTGATTTAAGGTTATTGATTTTGCACGCATGATGTTTTATATGACTCACAGTTATGAGTCATATGTTATAGTTATGCGAATGACTCATTTAGAGTCATATGATGTTATGTTTTCATATGAGTCGCACTTGAGACTCATAGTTATATTGTTATTACGCAATGACTCGTTTGAGTCATAAGATGTTACACATGTGTATGAGTCACAGTTGTGACTCATAGGTGAGCGGAAAGAACTATATAATGAAGACAAGACAGACATGTAGTTAGTTCTTCACGCAGTCTTCTAAGTAACCCAGCTACAATATGATTTGGTTACCTCTTTACTCTCCTATTACTTTAATACAACGATAAGGATATTGGCGTTACGCATATTGACTAGGAAGTCAGTAATGCAAGTAGTAACGTACGAACGATACTTCTAAATACGATATCGATACCTGTCGACAAGTAAACGAGCTGGAAAGATTATGAAACCTCACCTTAAACTGCGTCTCCTATTGACACCTATCGATACGAAAAGGAAAAAGACAAGATACCGGAACCCTTAAATGGGCAACTCTGGAAAAAGACCAACGAAAAGTTCAAAAAGAGAATGAACTCAGCCAACGCCTAACGACTAAAAATGTAAGATTTTTTTTCCGATCTGCCAAAGGGTGGAAAATAAAATTTTTTCAAGAGGGTCACTTGGGGGACCAAGCTGGGGAAGAAAGGAGCTAGTAGGCGAGCGAAGCAAGCCTACTAAAATACCGAAGGAGGTACTCAATATTGAGAAATTTTTTTTTCTAGCTGCCTCAAGGGACTTCGGCCCTGGAAAGGGGAGCTAGATTTGAAGATTGCAAAGAAGAAACCTTCAACCTCGAGATAAACAAGCCTTCAAAAACAGGAACGACGGCCTGAAATTGGACAACGAAGAACCAACCTCGAGAGGGGGGGAAAGGAAGGAGCTACAACCTCAAAGATACAAAAAGGAACAATCGGTACAACTATCTTCTGATAAGATAGATCGAACGAAAAACCAACAATCGGTACGACTATCTTCTGACAAGATAGACCGAATGAAAGACCAACAATAGACCAAACGAAAGACCAACAATAGACCAAACGAAAGACCAACAATCGGTACTACTATCTTCTGATAAGATAGACCAAACGAAAGACCAACCATCGCTACCACTATCTTGTGATAAGATAGACCGAACAAAAGACGAACAATTAAATCTGTTAGCAACAGCAGACTCTGAATTGGTAAAAAGCAACGATCCACCTCAAAGATACAAATACAGACAAGCAGAGATTACCTTTCAAAATCACAACGAAGACTGATTTTGAGTTGGGAAAATGAAAGGATTTATCCTATGCAAGAAAAGATCATACGACACGAAGCGACCGATAGATTTTCATATCTATCGAATGAAAAGATTTATCCTATGCAAGAAAAGATCATACGACAAGAAGCGACCGATAGATTTTCATATCTATCGAATGAAAAGATTTATCCTATGCAAGAAAAGATCATACGACACGTAGCGACCGACAGATTTTCATATCTATCAAATGAAAAGATTTATCCTATGCAAGAAAAGATCATACGACACGAAGTGACTGACAGATTTTCATATCTATCGAATGAAAAGATTTATCTTATGCAAGAAAAGATCATACGACACGAAGCGACCGATATATTTTCATACCTGTCAAATGAAAAGATTTATCCTATGCAAGAAACGATCATATGACAAAAAGCCACCAATAGATTTTTCTATCAAATGCAAGATAAGAATTATCCTATGTGAGAAAGGATCACACGACAAAGAACGAGCGCTAGATTTTCAAATCTACCGAATGAAGAAAAAGATCGTATGCAAGAAAAGATCACACGACAAAGAACGACCGCTAGATTTTCAAATCTATTAAACGAAGAAAAAGACTCCATGCAAGAAAGAATCACACGACATAGAACGACCACTAGATTTTCAAATCTACCGAACGAAGAAAAAGACCATATGCAAGAAAGGATCACACGACAAAAAACGACGGCTAGATTTTCAAATCTACCGAACGAAGAAAAAGACTCTATGCAAGAAAGGAACATAAGAAAAGAAAAGATAAGAGACGACCGCAGAAGGAAAGCCATATAAGGAGGACAGGAAACCCCGAAGAGGATCACTATTCAACACAAAGAACTTCTATCCTCAATACAATCAAAACACCTGCCTCTCTTCTTACCTTTACTGCAAACGTCTTCTATCGAACACAATGCAGCCAGCCAACAGAGAATCATCTACTTCCTCCGCTTCCCAAGGATGGGACCATGTTGAGGCCCCAGGATCTCAACATACCGACGATGGTTGGGGACACCCAACCAGCCCAAGTTACTCGGGGAAACCGCACCCCAAAGACGATCATGCTGCGCAGTCATGGACAGACTGCTTCGACGACGGGTGCCTCGTGCACCAAAGCGAAAAGAACGGTTCGTGGTGGTTCCCCAAACAACCAAAACGAAAGCAACCCCAACGGAAAGCCAAGCAAGTACGATGGGGGGATGGGAGCCACAAGAAGACCTATGGGGAGGTCGGACAGTTCGCGGCAGAACTGTCAGAGAAGTTGGCCGAGCAGGCGAAGGAAATCGAACGCCTGAAGAACGAAAACCGGGACCTCAAGCGACGGACGGTCCTGGCTGAAGACGCAGCGAGAAAGGCAATGGTCAAGATGCGACGATTGGCCTTCGGCAACGACGGCCTACGAGAACGAATTCATCGGCTTGCGGCTGTGGTGGCCGACCTGGCCAAAGAGATCGGTTCGGACTCGGAGTCCGAACAGAATGAAACCCCACGATAGGTTCCACGGGACTGGAACCTGGGGGAAAGGAGAGCTAATGTCACGATTCTAGACTGACTTAGCTATTTCGCACTATGACTCATATACGAGTGATAGGGTTTCATTTGTTATATGGGTTTTTATATTGATTTAAGGTTATTGATTTTGCACGCATGATGTTTTATATGACTCACGGTTATGAGTCATATCTTATAGTTATGCGAATGACTCATTTAGAGTCATATGATGTTATGTTTTCATATGAGTCGCACTTGCAACTCATAGTTATATTGTTATTGCGCAATGACTCGTTTGAGTCATAAGATGTTACGCGTGTGTATGAGTCACAGTTGTGACTCATAGGTGAGCGGAAAGAACTATATAAGGAAGACAAGGCAGACATGTAGTTAGTTCTTCACGCAGTCTTCTAAGTAACCCAGCTACAATATGATTTGGTTACCTCTTTACTCTCCTATTACTTTAATACAACGATAAAGATATTGGCGTTACGCATATTGACTAGGAAGTCAGTAATGCAAGTAGTAACGTACGAACGGTACTCCTAATTACGATATCGATACCTGTCGACAAGTAAACGAGCTGGAAAGATTATGAAACCTTACACCCTCCCCCAGTTGCTTCTGCTTCCATCCCCGGCCACCTATCCAGCCTACCGTTACCGACCCCGACCCTGCGTATGAGCCTACGTACTCGCAAGCCTCGAACCGAATAACAATCTTTCCTTCACTGTGTATGAAACCCCGTCCCCCTCCCTCCTCCCACCATCCTAATCTGACTTTTTCTCTTCAGACTTTTTCTACTTCTTTATGCTACCTATCTGTATTTATTCTCGGGGTTGCATTCTTCTTATATATCTTGTGTTCCGATTGGTTGCAAATGGAGGTTCTGGGGGGGGGGTTGATACGCTTTGACATTACTATCAATTGCGCAATCTGAGACAGTGTCACTTCCCGGTGTTGTGACACTTCCCCGTGCGTGACGTTAGTGGACGGCCAAACCACCATCCAATTCACGGGTTGCACGGAAGGCACCCGACACCGGTAGAGCGACTACTGGAAAAATAAAATGAACTCACCAGTAGCCATTGCGCCCAAACCAACCACTAGTCCTCGAAGTACGCTGGTCCCGCGGTTAGTATGGGATTTGTATTTGTTAGAGAGCAATGTGGAGCGGGAAGCAGCAATTCCACCGCTATGGCTTACACTTGACGAGTGGTGCTCACGATCGTCTGATAAAATGCTATTCCCTTCGCAAACTGTGTCTGTGAGTTCTATGGGTACGGGCAACCGAAGTTCCCATATTCCTCCCAAACAAGCAAAGGAAGTCACAAGGCATCGCGAGCTATTCCCATCGAAGTCACCGACACCCCATTCTGCCTCCTCCCCCATCCACGTGATGGACCGTCACCTAGTAGCGCGAAGTAATACCCGTTTCCGGGGATGCCGTGATTGCCCACTGTACTCGTGAGGATGGTGAACTGAGAAGAGAACCTAGCGCACTATTGATAGCGGACGTTCTGACTTCATTCATAATCAGATACAGAGATAGAGAAGTGAGAAAACAAAAAGGGCTGCCGGCGCAAGAGAAGAACCCTTCAACAGGACAAGGTCATAACAATGTAATTTCAAGAATAGGAAATTCTGCGCTAGAGCCGACGTCGGATCGCGGGTCCGGAAGCCCATAAGCCAGCGAGCGGAGAGACGAAACCAAGCGACAAAAAATAACAAACTAAAGTAATTAGCAAAATAAAAACAAGGGGCAAGCTCTCAGCCACAGAAAAGCACTGTGGAATGCAGTGTGGGCCTCCGTGACATGAAATGGCATCACGAGTACTTGCATAAGTATTATTCCAAAAGCACAAAAGAATGGATCATTTGACCAGCGGTCAATCGAGATAAGGTAGGACTAGACTGAGATTGAGCAGATATAGTGCAAGGGGAAATGGGAAGGTCTTATTTTGCCTTCCGGTTGCCGCTCTCCTACTCTCACCAACACAGAATGGCTATAGCCTTATTGGTATCCACACCAATGTCGAATCCTAACCCGGCAACTCCAGCTCTAAGAGCCAGTTTACCACCACTCCCACGCATTAATTCGCAAGAGGGAAAAATAGTAGTAAATCAGGTAAACAAGGTGTGGGTTGATACGGTAGTGGAATTGAAGTTTTGCGACAAACTCTTCTCTCAACAGTAAATATTCCCGTGCGGCGCTCTTGTACCCTTTACCAATGAAACGATGACTTAAATTCGGGAACTGGAGAATAGCAAACGATTAGAAGCAGCGACATCACCCCGCTCTGAGCAGGTTGCGATGATCCCACCTACTGCTAGCGTTAAGTGAACCCCACCATCCGACCGATTTCGTTTTGCCCAAAACTCACGGCATAAGATTTCCCCAATTCCCCGGCGCTGTTTTTCGAGAAAAAGGTTCCATCTCCCGGTCAGCTCTCTGGCTCACACGAGTGCGCCTGGATATGGGAGAGGTTTTCCCATCATCTCTGGTTGGAATCTCCCTCCTGAGTCTTCCCACCAACATGCTTTCGAGATTAATTTCCCAGATCTAGCTGTTCGTTCAAGAAATATTATAGCCATCGACCCCAGTGTTACCAAATAGCGGCCCAGTTATCTCTACCTTGGAATGATAGAACTGTTCTTAATTTCATAAAGTCACATACTAAGAGCAGTTGCAAACCCCATACCACTTCTATCAGGTCCCCGCCTACTCAGCCCCCAATTGATCATGATGTTTGATTAAATTTCAAACCTACCTATTCTCAACTACTTTGATGTATCACTTTGGCTCTTAGGCTGTCAAACATACATTTTACAGAGAATGGATGGCAAAAGCTGCGGATAACATTTTGAAAACGCAAGTGCTCGGGAGAGGAGCAATATAATAAACCTGGAGAAACGGAAAGTTTTATAATCGTGATTTTCCTATTAGCCATGTCCTTGGCTCCGCAGTCGGAAGCAATACAACCGCGACTAGAGACATGTTACGCCCATGAATTATACTGGCCCCTACTCCTCACAACTTATTGGCTCAGTTCAAGATTATCAACAGCAGCGCTGAGGTCAAACCCCTCAACCTCCCCAGTAGTAGTAGCGGGGGGGTTGGCTTGACCTTCATTCTGATCCTGGTACTGCTGCTCGAGAGCGTGCTCCTCCCTACAATTGGGGGGACTAGTTCCATAGATAGCGTCACGAATCCTCTCCTCTTCATTACCCCCAATAAATCCACCGTATACATCATCCTCGGGAGGCAAAACATTGCGTGGTTTAATCGTCCTAGAGTTGAACTCGTAAGCAATTTATCCTGCACTTCTCTTTACCATAAACAAGCTGAAACCTACAGCTTCTTATCGCCCAGCATAACCTCCCCCGCCCGGACCGCACGTTGGGCACCCTCGACACTAGCAAATGTAACAAAGGCATATTGCTCATGCTCGATCTTGGTTTCAAACGGAACGAAAAAGCGACTAATCAAGGGGATTTTGCCTAGAAGCAATTAATTACTACTCATTTAGGGAGAGGATCGTGTCTACCAAACTGTCCAAGCGCTTCAAACAAATCATCAGATCTCCCAGAATATTCCATGCCACAAACGAATACGACGTTGGCTCCATCGCTCTCCTTGTAGCTTAGTTAGAATCATTACTCATCCAGGGGCCAAAGGTAGAATTGACTCACTTCACTCGGTTGGCTTCCAGCGCATTGGTCTTCAGAGTTTCCGGTACGATGACTCCCGCAGCCAATTGCGTCATTGTTGGGGGGGGTTGTGCTCATGGTATCGCTGCGGGAGTGACCGGCAAGGGTGACTGAACAATTCTCGCAACCGCCGGTGGAGTCTACAACGCTAGACACAAAGACGATCATTTTTCTTCCCCAAAATGTAGATTCAGAACTGGTAGAATTTATGTTCCTAAAATTCTAAAAATAAAAATAAAAAAAAGAGTGGTAGTATCAAAGGAAGTCAGTGTTAAGGATGATGGGGGTAGCACGATTGCTTTGGCTGTGTGGAGGTTCGATCGTTTGGATGAGGATGTAGATGTGTATTATTCTATCTAGGAGGCTAGCTACTACCTCTATATATAGGAGAATGCTCCACCCACTACCACCACTGTGGGTTCCCAATGAGGAAATACTTTGGGGTTCTGCCCTGTGCCTACCCACTCACAGTCCCACTTCTGCCACTTCCACATCAGCAGGTCTATATCCTACTACTGGGATTTCCATGTATACCATCGGAGGAAGACACGGAATGAGCTTCAAAGGGATGAGACCGGAGGCAGGGGGATGAAGAGATATTCAAGGAGGGTGGAGGAAAAATTGGTCAGAGACCTGAGAGGTGTACGTGACTAGATATGATGGAACTCACACGAAATTTCCTACGCTTACGCGGAAATTCAGGTCAGGACTCCATAGAGGTGAAAGCGCGCATTGGTTGTGATCACCGTTGCGACGACAGTTGGTGATGTGTAAGTGTCCGTTCTTGGTTCCACGCGGCCAAGCTAACCGTTCTACAAACAAAGCAAGAAAAAACTCCTACAAATATGATATAACTCTATCGATCTTTCCATGCGCTAAGTTATGACCCAGCACTAGAGTTGGTTGGAAAGGCCTGCAAGGTGGCGGCAATAGGCGATGAGCAAACATAATAACAACAAATGGAATTGCGTAAATGTAAAATTATCCAAACAAGTATCGTAACAGAAAGCGAGTGAGTGCCGATGATTTTCAACAATAAATAGTCGTGCGAAGGCAGACGTTGAAGGAAAGATTGAAAACAATCTCTTTGCTTTAATCAAGGTTCGTTAATAGAGTAGTGGGGAGTGTCTATGCCCGAATTCCTGAAGTATCTGGATGGTGTATTTAGGACAACCCCACGCCACTTTGTGATAGAGATCTTTCTGGTCAGTCGAACTATACATTTTCTCCTAATACAAGCTACTTATGTGCGGCCAGTAGAAAGCTAGAAGGCGCCACTACCGGTGCTACGGCCAGGTTTTCTGGAGGAACATTATCCCGTCTGGCTCCTGATTAATACCATCGAATATCGCCAATGCTCCCGCGATGAAGTTGCGGGTTAAGTTACAGGTCAGCGAAATTGGGCCAAGATACCCGGAGATAAACGCCCGCCAGAAACCCATACTGGCGCTTGCTGTTCTTTCTGATCCAGGGAATTCCGGGATATATACATGGTCAGGATCACACAGTCATCTGCACTATGGTTATTACCGGCAGCCAATTCCCCCACCTATGATACTTTGCGTGTGATCACAGGCTCCTCTCTTGGGGCCGGTAGCTTCCTGATCGTAGGGTATTGGGCTTGTACCCCATTGGCACCGGTTGGGTTGCCTTACACCCCCCCTCCCAAGTCTTTCCTTTCTCCCCCGACGGCCCCCGTACGAACAGAGATTCCCAGACAGCTTGTAGGACCTCCCAGATACCATACTCAATCCCGAGATTATTCGGCATTCTTCTACCAGAGCACAGTGCATCTAAGAGAACTCAAGGTATTGACTGTTATTATATATTCATTCGTTCGAATCTATGGTACATTAGACCACAACTTATTCCGAAATGAAGAGGTTTTTATGGGGAAATGCTGGACAGCCATTTTTTCGTTCCCACACCCTCCTACAATCATTCAAAGTGCTCGTGTCTGTATAACCGGAAGCATGTCTGCGCTAGATTTCCGTGAGCCACCGAAAGCCTATGAGTGATAGGATGTGAGAATGAGTCAATTTTCCGAGCGGGTGAGAGCTATTGTCCTACCGTGATGATGGTGCACTTTCCAGTACCGCCAACAGCTGATATGGCACCCAAAGGTTTAGAGGGAGGTTCAGTTACTTTACAATACCCATAAACGATAACCCGCACGGCAGAGTTTGGGGCCGGGACGGTAGCGTTTTTTGCGGTAGGGGTTCATATCGGAGGTGGCGCTGATAAATTAGAATTCCTTGCCAGCCACAGACGTTGATTTTAGACAGCGAAAAGATGAGGACATGGCTAGACAGCAGGCTCATGGCTGATGCTTTGGAGAGGATTGGGTGCGGGGGAGGCACTGCTGCGGAGAAGCCAGTTCGATGACCGATATACCCACCCTCACCGACCGGAGTTAATTGTCTATTCGGAATCCCAAATTGAGCTGTCTTCCGTGCGGTATCATGCCGTACCCGCGGACCCCCCCCCCCCTTACCCACCACCAAGGTCTAAAGCATTTTTCAATACTAGCCTATCTAACAGTGTTTGATGGGGTTACGGCAAGTTTCTTTAATGTGTCATGTTACCTCAGAGTGTATGCGATGAATGACGAAAAACCCTCCCATTCAGAATTTATTAAGATTTCCACTACCAATTCTGTTGTTTCGCGGCGATTCATCATTAATCCCCGGGATTTATGAATCCCCCGCAATTTTCTTACCGGTTGGTGCCCTGTCATCTGACATCGTAGGGAAAGTAGTGCCGTAAACCTATATGAAGGGGGGGGGTGGGAAAGGGACGATACTTGACTTCAAATAAATCATTTCACCAGTCAATAATATTCTCGCTCCTTCGAACATGTCCTTATACCTTTATAATAAATCTCCAGAACACTCAGGATCGGCCGGTGGAGTTTAATTGGGCTTTGGCCTCGCCATTATGTGTTGACTTAGAGTTGATTATAGAATTGCAACTTGGCGGCAAATAATTTTCTTTTTGTTAAAGTCTTGACTGTCTAATTTCTAAGGAGAACTAGTATCGATATACCGTGGAGGAAATACTTAATTGGTATTATGGGAAGAAGTTATCTTACTAGTAACGCCCTAAGGGCAAACGCTACCACATTTACATATGATCACGTTTCTACCAAGACAGAAAGTTTTATTCTAATCTCGGTTCACAGATCTTTAGAAGTTCTGCGTGGGGGGAAGCCTTGATATTTTGACCATCTCTCCAGGGATTATAATAACAATATTATGAAGGTTTGTTTTTCCCGTGAGATATTATAGTAAGCCTTTTGATTCTACAGTCATTGGAGGAATTTTGGAGAATTAATTCTGGGTTATCGCAGCGGTAACAGATCAAGGGTTAGGGTTCACATGTGGCTTTAGAGATCCATCTTACTCAAAATACCGATGCCCCAGCATACCGACAGCCGGGGTTCGAGTTGCAACGCGGGCAATTCTAGCGAAAGTATTGCGCGCTGGCAAAAGTAACCGAATATTTGTGCTGCAAGGTTCTACCACAAATAGTGGTAGCTATACCGGTAGGGAACCCCCCTTTCTGTTCTTTTTTTCCCTTCTTTATTTTGGCGCCGGCTTTGTTTTGTTTTAAATACTTGGCCCGCTTGATGTGATGTTGTTAAATTATGTAGTGCTGGTCACGGGCAGCCAGGATATTATTTATGTAATGTATCCACAATTTGGAAGGCGCACTGTACTACTCCACAATGACATAACATCAAAGTTTCCTGGGAGCGAAAACATATAGTCTACTGATTGATGCGCTCTATCAAGTGCGGCTCTTAAACCGGGGGGAACATAACCGGTTGTGGAGTCGTAAGGGACTGAAGCTAGAGGAATTTGTATGGAACCGGGGCCAAATGTTGCTGACAAAAAAATCAGCATCTCCCATTCCTACAAAGACTAGCTAAACGAAGAGTAGGCTTAATTTTCTCCAAAAATCTCGGATTGATGAGCAGTGAGACTGCCGAGAATGTAAACTGTTCTTGAAAGCGACCAAATTATATTTCTTGGGATGACTTCAGCATTTGAACGAATGTTACAGTATCACACAGTGCCCTTGTTACCGTTGACCGGGACCATATTCCTCCGATGTTGGGGAGGAGGCCTTGGATAGTTGAACTCGTGTAATCAAAGGGGGGGGAGGATTGAGTCGGGCCTCCGCAAATGGGGATAGAAACAACCATAGGATACCTGCACAATGTTTAAGAATATTCCAGAGTACCCCACTATAAAGTTACTCCACTCGCCTTTTCTATCGCCTTTCACTTTCTTTAACCATTGCTTTATTTATTTCTTTACTCCCGAAGGGTGCGTTCCACCCCTTGGGATCGTTTCTCACCCAATCCCCCCTTTCGTTGCAGCGTTTGTATGAGGATAGGTTCATGGGGCCCGCTAGTCCTCATGCGAGTCGGTGGATACCCCATTCATCGTATGTGATTTGGTGTGCAACTTATTGTTGTGGCGCGGTTCCGAAAGCCAATTGATCGGATATCGCGCCAGGTAGATCGACCCCGTTCGGGCGAAAGGGTCGATTGGGTAACAGACGATGAATGGTGCCATACCGGTGGTGCGGTACTCGTACACTCCTACCCGGGGATTGCCCGGGGGTTAAGCAACTATCCCATAAGCTGCCGAGACATTCCGGTCCATTTTAAGATCCTTTGCACCAGCTTATTTGGGTAATTAGGAGTAAATCTACACGGAATGTCTTGATTCCGTCGTGGCTGTGCTTGCACTAAGAAGTGCTCTACTCGAGTAGAATTTTTGAGATATTCCGAGAACTACCGTACCGTACGGTACAGTACACTGCTTCCGCACGATAAGGTTTTCCCTATCGTGGCTAGATAAATAGGCCAGTGTTACAGATTCCAAAATGGACCGGGCTGTTTCAACGGCTTATGGGATACCTTGGTCTTTGACTTTAAAATCCCATTTTTTGATATCTACTGCGGTCTTCTGAGAAGTGTTCCTGAATGAAGCGCCATCCGGGGGCGTATAGCCTCCCAAATTTACCGTAGGGGAGAAGGAAAGGCCTTCGGGTATCCTCTCTAACTCTTTTCACCCATTTTTTGTTTTTGGCCCGGACTCGAGTGGGGGGGTATTTCGCGATCACAGAATACGGGCCGGCGGTATTTTTCAGCACAGACTCAAAACCCCCAAATGCTAATTTTACGTAGTTCCTAAACACTGCGCATGTCTTATCACGACAGAGCCTCCCGAACAACTTTGTGCTAGACCGGAGTATAAATTTAGCCACCAATGCGCACCAGCTAAACCCGCATTGCAGAAACACTCTCATCCAATGACTCCGTTGCTGCCGTGGCAGATCTTAGTGCTGGAGTGCCCAAATATTCGACAAGCGCACTATCCAACCGAGGGGGAAAAAATGCGCATTTGCACGTACGGCACGGGTTCACCCACGTCCGTAAAGTTCTCACCTCCTGGCACCCAAGAATGACGCCGATTAACTGGAACAGGATCGCGATAGTCTTGAGAGAGAGGCAAGTGAAGTTGTTTCCAGGCGAGCAGTACAGTAGTTGGAAGGGTGTGAAAATTTCCGGGCGTGGATGCGCTGTACTAGCAAGAGTACAGTACATGCATGCGCAATGGGCTACTTAGTGAAAATGATTTTGTATGCGAGGAGGGAATAAAAGGCACTCACATCGTGTTTATCACTGTCCATGAAAACCCCTCCACACTAACGGGGTTCTTAAATCGCTTTTTACCGGGCGCTATAGGCATCGACAAAACCTAGCGTACTGGTAGCTCCCTCCGGTGCCCTATCACCACTCCCGCAGCAGGCGATTCCTAAACTTCACTGCCCGATCTACGGGGGTGTGGGTGGAGTTGTAATGTGCGATCTTGGATCGCGTAAGATGCGGGAATGCATATCGATCCGTTCTATCCGAGCATGATACGACAGACATTGTGGTGACGGCGCCCGTGCATAAACCGTAGTTAGGGTCGGGAGTCCGGAGCCTTGGCGGTCGTGCACGGGGCGGTACGCGGTTGCGTAGGCTTTCTGGTTGCGGGGTGGTTTTGTTCCCTCTCGGGTATTTGCCGGGGTTTTCCAACTTCCAACTTCCAACTTTCCCTTCAGGACGGGGCGCCGTCACTCTATTTCGCTTGCCAAGTTTGCGTACTGTACATGGTGCCGGTATCTTGGTTCCGGATTGTGGCATTTTCCAATACCGTACTCGAGTACGGTAGTCATACCAGTAGATCACTCCAATGTCTCAGATATTGGTCATCCGCAGCGTTCCCTTGTGTTGACCAGGTACTCGAGTATTGCTCGAGGGTATGGTAGAAGTTAGTGTCAACAACAAGTGAAGCGAACCTAGTCTCACTCTCTCGACCATTCATCCAGTACCCGTGCAGTACTCGTAAAAGGGCATAATATCGCAGAGAGAGGGGGTGAAGTTTAATATTCTACTTTTGGCTCGTGAAGCCTGAGCTCGCCGCGGCCATAATAACAACCAAGTCCAACTAGACGCTCAGTAGCGTAAGTCCCATTTATCCTCGCAGAATAATCCCGCATATTAGTTCATATTACTCGGCCCCCTTCGAGGCATGCGAGAAAAGCGTCCGGAGAGGATTTTGGTGGCCCACGGGTTACTTGGACAGGAGGTGCGGGGTTAAGCCAATTGAGAATTCTCTACAAGTTTTTATACAGGCAAGCCTACCAGGTTCCCGTCCGATACCGCCTCAAGGACTGGTGTTGTGCCGCCCTCGAGGTACAGTACAGGGAAGTGGGTGAGAATTTTACGGATGTGGCGTATCGCGAGCAAAAGTAACAGAACATTTGTGATGCAAGGTTCTACTAGTACCGCACATAGCAACACGCCCCCTCACCCCCTCACCACCCATACCTCCTTGTCACAACAAAAAAATCTCGGCAAAACAGCTGGATGGTATACAAGGTATAAGTTGGGGTTGCAATATTTATTTTATCTTTAATTATTATTTGGTTACGATTTTGGCAGTCATTTGTCGAGGAGTTAGGTGTTGGCAAATTGTGCTCCGCTCGATCGAGATGTCCGTTGTTAACGCGCCATATTACTGGTTTACGGTTCCTCGCAAATTGGCCAGTAAATATGCACACAGATGGTAATCTCCCCAGCGCAAATGGTCATCTGGCCACCCGACTCTGAGCGAAAACGGCTACGCGTGTTCTGGTGCTCTACGTGGTGTTGATGTCTTGCAATAGCGCATTCGGGGCTTCGCGCAGTTTCTATCGTAGGCCTTGCGGACTGGCACGGTACCAGAGGTACACATACGGGGGAGGGGCTCGTTGCCGGGTGGTGCTCCATGACGGCTGGGCTCTGGACCAGTAATCGCTAGGGAAAGCAGTAAGACATCCTACCGAAGAGTTATATTAGGAATTGGATGATGAAGGATAATTTTAGAAGTAGGAATGAGTTATGATGCACCGTACTCGAGCAGAGCACACTTGAAGCGATGCTTGATCTCTCGGATCGGACTTGTAATATTTATCTTGATCAGCAACCCTGCTGCGAGACATAGTTTCAGTGCTTGAAGATTTACACTTGGTGAGGTCATAACCCGGGTACCCCCGAAACAAGGGTAAACTAGAGGTATCAATAAAGGGAGCTCGTTTGCCGAAAATCTAAGATGATAAATTGGCCCGCGGTGCCTCGGTCGCTCGAATATATTTCTTAAATACCTAGGGGCTTTTGAGGAGTGAATTTTGTTGTCGAAGTCACCTTTTGGGTTGTATTGGTCTTGTGTGTCCGGTGGTTGACCTCGGGAGTGGCTGATCCAACGCTTGAGGCGGAAAAGGAGTACCGGTACGGGTATCTCGCAACCCAAGAAATTCTTGACCCTCGTATCCTACATCTCACAGCAGTAACTTACCCGCAGTGTTTGAGTGTGATAAGCAGGATTCCTCTAAATCGGAAGTTATCTCTTGCAAGTTCTGTGGGAGATGCGACACGGTAGGAAAATAAATTTAGGTACGGCACGGTATCTGCCGATTAGGTGGGGTGCTAGCCGAGGTAGCTTCTGGCATTCACATACATTGCCGTAGTGATCGAGTGGTGCGGGCTAACTTAAGGGTACAGGTAGTCACCGGTCACCTCAAACCATTCCTCGAGTACTTCCACTCTTCCTTACCTGCTTGAAAATTACCTGTACGAATATCAAAGAACTTTTTCAATATTTGCGTCGACAGAACCCAACTTCTTGCGGTTCAAACGATACGATGAGCGGCCAAGGACCAAGCACGAGTCGCGTGGGCTTTTTCTCACCCCAACCGTATGCTCTGAGGGTTTCGTTTCTATACGTTGGCCCGTGGAATTACTGATGTTGGCCGCTGTGCTTCTAGCATCATGGCCAACCGCGATATCAGGGGCGATTATAGCGGTAACAGCGGCTCCCGTGGCATCACGAACTCCGGTAATGCCAACTCGGGTAACGCTACCGACTACCGCACGAACTCGCCCCTGATCGAACCCGAAATTCTTCGATGCTTACACACGGCGCAATACCGGTCACACCGGGGTCGTGTTCGGGAACCGGTCGAAGGAACGTGTGCCTGGGTGATCGAACATCCAAAGTATAAGGACTGGCTAGGAAAACCGACATCCGGTATCTGCTGGTTATCGGCGGACCCGGGTTGTGGAAAATCGGTCACCGCCTCATTCCTCGTAACGCATCTTAGCACCCACACGGACGCCACAGTTTGTTATTTCTTTTTCAAGGACGACAACGAGGAACAGAATAGCGCGACATTTGCACTTTCCGCCATACTGCATCAACTTTTCAGTCGGAAAAACGCACTCTGCGGGTATGCTGAGGACGCATTTAGGCATAAAGGAAGGAGCATTACGGAGGAGGTGTATGTTTTATGGGATATCCTGGTTCAGGCGGTGGCTGAGGGGGGATGCGGGGAGGTAATTTGTGTGGTGGATGCCCTGGATGAGTGCGAAGGAAGGACTCTAGCTCAGTTTATACACTGCCTCACCTGCCTCCCCCGAGTGTCTCTCAACCCACTGACTCCCAGGCCGCTCACTCCCGATATACCTTTGAAGTTCCTGGTTACATCCCGCCCGTACCACAGAATCGAGCGATCGCTCGGCTTACTGGCGACGGTGATCCGGCTGAGGGGGGAAGACGAGCTTAGCCCTATTAGTGCTGACTTGACTCGTGTTATTGATGAGGGCATTAGGAACTTGGAGCCATACTGGAAAGACCCTGGGGCGCTTGGGTACTTACGAGGGCTCCTCGAATTTTCGCCCGACCGGACATTCCTTTGGGTTTCTCTCGTTCTTGAGAGTTTTAAAGATAATGTGGATGACTCACGCGGGGGGTTTACCAACCTTGTCTCGACTGTTCCACGCGATCTAGCCGGATTGTACACAAGGATTCTCGATAAAAGCCCATTCCCGGACCAAGCTAGGCGAATCCTGCATATCGTAGTAGCAGCGACAAGGCCTCTTACACTTCGGGAATTAAATATTGCATTCAGAGTCAGGCGGGATAATACGACTCTCAGGGACATTGGCGGTATGTCTTCTCGGAGTGAAGCTGCGGTGAAAAATTTGTGCGGGCTTTTTGTCCGGGTCATCGATTCGAAGGTCTACCTCGTTCACCAGACGGCCAGGGAGTTTCTTATTAAAGGATCATTGCCCGGTCGCGGGAATTGGCAGTATACCCTTTGTGCGATGGATTCTAGCTTCATATTGACTGATATTTGTATCTCTTATCTTTTGCTGCACGAATTCAAAACCGATCCGTTATTGACGGATACCGTCGGAATTCCTGGAGCTGCGGCCGTCAAGGATTACGTCCAAAAATACGCGTTTCTCGATTACGCGGCTAGCCATTGGGCCAACCACCTGCGAGATTTGAAGGATCGCCAGATGGAGTTCTTCGAGCCCGCAGCACAGATTTGCAGACGCGGATCCAATAGGGCTCTGACTTGGTTAAGGGTGTATTGGGAAAACGACGACCGGCACCGTCCATTCCCGCGTGATTTTACACATTTGATGATAGCATCGTGGTTTGGGCAGCAGTCAATAGTTCAACGACTATTGGAGGAAAGAGAATCCATTAATACCCGATCCGAGATATATGGTACGGCATTGAACATAGCGGGTCTCCGGGGAGACAAGGATATAATCAGGATGCTCGTCAACGCGAAGGTTAATGCCTATTTAAACGGAAAAGAGTATAATATTTTACTTGTACAGGGTCCCCCGTGTATAAGCTGCAGTGCATAACTGACAATGAATTCATCTTGGTTTATAGACGGTATTTGAATTGGCTGCTATTTCAGGGTGCTGGAGCTAATAGAGAACACATGATCCACTGCAGAGGGCGAGTCGAAGTCCCTGATCATGTATCATCAATAGTATAATGTTGCTGACGCCAAAGAGTATTGGATTGTAGAGGGTAAGTGAGACTTGTTCTGGATCTTGGATAATATTCATGACTAGCTGTTAACTGGCCCGCGAGGAGTAGAGCGTAAGTCAAACGCAACAAGACCTTGAGATGAGGAGGTGAGGATTACTGATTAAGAGACACAGGAGGTAGGGAACTAGGCAAATAGCTCAGATGGCGAGGGTGGTAACTAATTGCGGGGGTGCGGGTTTCTATAGCTTGTACGTGACGGAATGAACCCAAATTTAGGAACAAGAGAATTGCTGACCTCTCGCTCGCTGACTATTCTAGTATGTAAGTGAACGGGATCAACAATAGCTCCAGGACGAGGCAATCGCTGACCTGTGCCTCGCCGAGTGCTGCAGAGAGTAAGTGAACAGAATTCACAGTTCTGTGAGGAAGCAATTTCTGACGGCTAGCCTGCTGTGTTATAGGAAGTAAGTGAACCGGACGAACTATAGTTCTGGCGCGTGAGTTGCTGACATCTAGCCCGCTGTTTGTTGTAGATTGTGTGTAAACAGGGCCTACTACCGTTCTGAGACGAGGCAACAGCTAACCTCTTGCTCGCCGAGTGTTGTAGATAGTAAGCGTGCTGGATCAACGATAGTTTTGCGACAAGGTGATTACTGACCTCTGGCTCACTGAGTGTTGTAGGATGTGAGTGAATGGGATCAACCACGGTTTTAGGGCGGGGCGATTGCTGACTTCTGGCTCGCCGAGTGTCGTAGTATGTAAGTGGGCAGGATTAACTACCCTTTGGGGTGAGCCAATCGCTGAGCTCTGTTGTAGTATGTACGTGATAGCATTATCTACGGCTCAGGGACGAGGCAATTGCTGACCTCTGACTCGGTGTGGGTTGTAGTGGGTAAGTGGTCGGGATGGACTGCAGTTCTTAGGCGGGGTCATTGCTGACCTCTGGCCTCTTTGTCTTTTAGGTTGTAAGTGAACGGGCTCAACCACGGTTCTGGGGCGAGGTAATTTCTGACCTCTAGCTCATTGGGTGTTGCAGAAAGTAAATGGACCGGATCAAACACAGTTTCAAGGTAGGAAAATTACTGACCTTGGCCGCTGAGTGTTTTAGGACGTAAGCGAACAGGAACAATTGTAGTTCTAGGATGAGGTCATTGCTGACCTCCGACTTGCTGGGTGTTATAGAGAGTAAGTGAACCCTGGCCGACCACGGTCCTACGATGACAATTACTGACCTCTGGCTCGCTGAGTATTTTAGAGAGTACGTGAATTTGATCAACCACGGTTCCGTGACAAGGTGCTTCCTCGGTCTGACCTCTGCTGTTCTGCGTGTTGCAGGAAGTAAGTAAGCAGGACCATAGTTCTGGGAGGGAGTTGTTGACCTCTGGCTCGCTGAATGTTGTAGAAAGTAAGTGAACAGGACCAACCACTATTCTGGGACGAGGCAATTGCTGACCTCCATCTTCCTTCCTGAGTGTTGTAGGGAGTAAGTTAATCGGATCAACCACGGTTCGGGGGTGAGACTTTAGCTAACCTTTAATTCGCTGGACGTTGAAGGGAGTAAGTGAATAGGATCAACTACGCCGCTTCTTGGGAAGAAATTGCTGACTCCTCATTCGCCGTGTGTTGCAGTATGTAAGTCACCTGCGTCAACAACAGTTCCGGGGCGTGACGATTGCTGATCTTTGACTGCCTGGGTGTTACAGAGAGTACGTGGACAAGGTCGGGTATCTTGGTAGGACGAAGCAGTTGCTGACTTCTGGCTCGTTGGGTATTCTAGCATGTGCGTGAGCAGGATTCACCATGGTTTTCTGGCGAGACAATTTCTGACCTCTAGACCGTGGAGTATTGTAGAGAGTAAGTGAGCGGGATCAACCTAGGTCCTGGGGAGACGAAACTGCTCACATCTATCTCGCTGACTGTTGTAGGGAGTAAGTGAACAAGATTAACTACGGTTCTAGAGAGAGAAATTGCTTACACCTGGCTTGCTGAGCGTTGTAGTATGTAAGTGAACAGTATTAACCACGGTTCTGCACCGAGGCAATAGCTGACCACTGACTTACTGAGTGCTGTAGGATGTAAGTCAACTTGATCAACCAAGCTTCTAGGGAGAGGCGATTCCTGACCTCGGACTCGCTGTTTCTTGTAGGATGTAAGTGAGCAGGATCATATACCGCTCTGGGAGTGAATCGCTGACCTCTCGCTCCCCGAGTGTTGTAGAAAGTGAGTGAACAGGACCAACCACTGTTCTGGGGCGGGGGGGTTGCTGACCTTATCCTGCTGAGTGTTGTAGGGAGTAAGTTACCGTATCAACTACGGTTCGAGGACGAGGAAGTTGCTGACATCCGACCTCACTGCGTGCGCGTTGTAGTATGTAAGTGAGCTGTGACAACTAGGGTTCTGGGGCGAGACATTTACTGACTTCTGTCTCGCGGAGTGTTGTAGTATGTATGTGATCTGGATCAACTACCGTTCCGTGACAAGACACTTGCTGACCGCCACCTTGCCGAGCGTTCTAGAATGTAAGTGATTAAGACCAACCAAGGCTCTAGAACCCGCCATTTGCTGACACTTGGATTCCCGGTTGCTCTAGATGGTGAACCCACTTTTATCCCTCCAGCTCCTCCTGATGTCTGCTTAACCGTCACGTCTCTCGTCTCTTTACAGATTGTGTGTAACCGACAACTCTTTCACCTACCTGAATGCAGCCGATCTCTGACTAACCTCTCGTTCCTCTCCTTCGCTAGACGGTATGTGTTGAAAATCTCGGCATTATACCTCCCCAGTAACTAAACCGACTGCTGCGTTACTATATTAGTCTGTATGAAATCCCCGCCCCCTCTCCCGCCACTTATAACCTGTGCTTACCAGTTCTGATTATCAGCTTGTGAGTGGGTCTCTACTTCCTTCCTCCTCTTCTCCCACTAACACACCATGCGTCTCACTTTTTGTATACCATAGATTGTAAGTAAAATGGTTCTCCACTGCTACCCCTCTAACATAGGATAATTGTTTACGTTTCTTGCAGCCGGTGAGTTTTTCACGCCCACTGCCCCTGTAATCAATCATCATTATTATTGACTTCTTCGTAGTTCTCCATCCATGGCATCCAGGATCTGCACACCCTACCCAACCGCTGGATCACCTCGCGAAATTGCGACCCCCGCTGCCCGTGCCTATTATGTTGTACCTTCCACTCCGAATACTTAAATTTCTTACTTACCATATAACAGATCGACCCTGCCCAACTTTTATGGCTTGAATGCCCATCGCTCATTTAATATTTTTACGCTCGAGGCACTGTTGTTTTTTCATATATCGTATGCCGGTGTCTGATATGATTTTCCTGAAGACGATATCATAATGGAGGAATTTGTAATAGTCGATAGATGGTGGTTTGCGATTTCTTTTTGTTACTCTTGTACTGTACTCACGTCTTCGTAATTTGAAATCTTCACCACAATTTTGCCTGGGCTCATAGAATAGCGGTGGATGCCTGACCCATGAGATATACAATTTGGTAAGATACAATCGCCCTACGGCAACAATGAGTGCACCACATCGCGTGAAAAGCCACCGATAATCACCCAGTTCCGGTTATCCTCGTAGTGACTTTATATAAATTCATCCGCCTTAGGTATCACCTAACGTGGCAAAACTGTCAGTTATCAGGCACTGATCTAAGCAGCTTCCCGGAGGGCAACCCAACCCAATCACTTCTATCCCGTAGTATTACATCAGATAGGATCCCCCGGCAGTTCGCAATAGCATTTCCCGGCTTAATCGGAATACGTGCTGTTCTGAAAAATAAAATAAAATAAACGCCAGCTTGGCATGCCACAAATACCGTAGTATTTCTACTTTTATGGTGTCATTCGTGGTATTTTTATGGGTTCGACTTGTGAAGTGCTCTGCGAGTCATATATAGTCTGGCGTTTTTAGCGAAATTAATGGTCCGGTATGATATTATTTTATTGCGAGATCCCCCCCAACAGATATTTGTGGTATTTGATTAAAGATGAGGAACAAGTTCCCTTTTAGCTACTTGAGCAGGGGAGTAGAAATGTATTTTCGTTGTAAAAACGTAGGTGCAAGCCTCCCAATGGGCTAGCCCGGGTCGAAAAGAGGCGGACCGGAGTCGTTACCCGTCGTCGCTCTCCGTCGTCGATACCACCCATCCCGTTACCACCACGGTCGCTTTTTGTCGCCCGGAAGTCTTCACCCCAATCGGTGCTCGTCGTTGTTTGCCGCTGGGAAATGGTCGTGGGCATGCAAGGCGAAGGGAGGGAAGAAGGGGGTAGCAAGGCCGGAGAGTCCCTCGCATGTTTTCGCGGAAACGGTAGAGGCTGGAATGCTTCGGGAGAGTTCTTCGTGGAGGAGCGGGACGCGCGGAGGCCCAGAAGGTGGGAGGGTTCTTTGAGGGGCATGTCTTTCATTTGTTAGCACGGGAGTCGGAAAAGGAGAGAGCGGGAGATATGGGTGGGAAGAGAACAGAGTGGATAGGGGCGGTGATCATTTGATTTGGAAGGATAAAGGATTGGAGAATGTGTTCGTTTTGTGGGATATATATTCCTCCCGTCTTTCCTGTTGGTTGTGTTGTGAGATTATGTCATCGCGTTGAGACTTACACGAGAGAGCGTTACACTCTCCGCTTCTAGTTTTGCAGAGTTTTCGCGTGTCCTTGTCATCGCGGTTGCAATCACAGCCCATCACTCGTTCGTTTTACGTCGTTGTACGGTCGAATATGTTTATCTGATCCGTCTACCTGCTCAACCTAACCCAAGCTATAACCGGATGACCCGTGGCCCAAGTATACATAAAGTTTTATTTAACCTCAAGTTGAGCTGTCAATATGGGTCGTTTGGTAGCCATACGGAGGCCGAAACACGCCGAAATTTCCGGGCTTTGGGCTATTAAATACCCGCAGATAACTGGAAACCCAGCTTAGAAAAATGTTTTTGGCGATTGAGTATGGCAAAATGTATAGTTCAAACTTGTTTGTAGGTTGTGCGCGGAGCTTGGGGATAGGAACTGGGTAGTGCCTGTTGCGAGGTGTCTTTACCATACAAGAATATATGTCTTGGTGGATACCCGGAGGCGAGAGAGATTCTACACCTCACTGCCCTTGCTGAATGGGGGGAAAATGTCAAATCATTTCTTTTGGGCGTGCTTTTGTAGCACGGTGCCTTTTGGATTTTTTCTCCAAGCTGTCCCAACCAATGGTGGCTGGGCAATAGTGATTCAAAATCGCTCAATTGTGGTGCGTTTTGGTCAACGATTTCTATTGTGCGGAAGAGAACGAGTGACATTTCACGACGCCAAAGTTTCTCACCGTGACTTATGACAAGCCTTCGCAGGAACTGATTGCTCGCTGTTCCGCAGCATTAGGTGTATCTAGGGTAAGTGGCTAAGTAAATCGAATAAGGCTAGTGAATCCTATGATCCGGTGTGAGCTCTGATTATCGGATATGGAAGAAATATTATTCCTGTCCCTGCCTGCCCACTTCTGTACAAAGTAGAGCCTGGATCAGAGCTCAGGACCAGCTAACACTCCGAACACAGGTTGGTATTAGCACAGGTGTAGGGGTGAAGATAAAATGGAACATAAAACCATGGTCCTAAATTCGGGACTCGGGAAAGGCTGCAATAGGTGGAATCTAAATATTCCTGCCGATAGAAGGTGTCAAATCGTTTCCAATATAGAACCGGTTGCTATTAGTATCGTGTCAATGATTGAACAGTCCAGCGCTTCAGAGGTGCTAGGGCTGAGCAACATTCCAAGGGGCTATGGGATAGCGCTACTTGACCGCAATCAACGGATAAACCCCACTTGCTCACTGCCGCGCGTAACTTATCGAGCCGCCGTATTGGGTTCTTTTCGGAGTTATCCCTGGTTATTTTGTTGCGAGGCAAGAAAACTCCCAGGTTTCGGGTGTTGACGGTTGAGCACGCATGGAGATTTGTGAAGGTGGAGAGTACCTGTGTAGTGTGGTATGTCGTAGTATTAGGGGGAGTATGGTGGAACGTGCTGGGGCATGGTGATGGAAGCTCTGTTGAGCGGTGGAATGTGCTATGTATTTCTTTCGTCTCTGGGGATTTCGGAGAAATTGTTTTCTTTTGTTCTGGTTTGGAATTCTCTGGAGCGGGACAGACGTCTGTGACAAGTGGGGGATGATGGTTGAATTTCTTACATCTTTCCTGTGATTTTCCTGTTGAGAGAGTTGAGCACGAGGGTTAGAACTTTAGTACTTTCCTTTACCTCCAAGCAGGGTTCCCAATGGTCCGACCGGTCAAATCTTAGAGGCAGGACCAGACTCCTCGGTCCTGGTTAATGTCGTGACTGGACTGGACTAACTTGGGTGGTCTGGTCTGGTTTGGACTGGTCCTAGACTAGTCTTTATGAAAGATTACGTAGTCATGCAATATCACTCACTCAGTGCTCCGAAGAAAAAAATGATACTCGTGAATCTATTGTCGCCGCACTTAATTGATGTGAGGTGCTATTTTCATCCCCACTCTCCCCAGATTCTACCATATAATATGCAGGAACAAGGAGATTAATAAGAAAGAACGTAATATATTGTAATAAAATTAGTAAAATGAATAATGGGAGGCTAATTTTGTCAGTGGGTCATACATATACTATTGCTTGGCGGGCCTGGTCGGACCAGTCCTGGTCAAGTCCGGTCCGATACTCCGGACTGTTCAGTCGGTCTAATTTCTACCATTAGACTGGACTTGACTTTCGACCGGACTAGCAGTCCAGTCCAGCGTTCCCAATGGTCGGACCGGTCTGGTCTGAGGGGTGTGACTGGACTGTCAATCCCGATCAATCAGGTGGACTGGACTTGACTACCTTAGACAGTCTAGTCCAGTCTAGTCCAGTTTCTGACCAGTCCTGAAGATAAATCCAAGAGCTGTGACACTAGATACGAGAAGAAAAATTGTGCGAATAGAAGTGTATTGCATGAGATTTAAATTATGTAAAAGTGGCAATTAGAACTATGATTATTGAGATTTATATGACAATTAGAGCAAAGGAGGAAAATCAAAGGATTTGGTAAACAGAAGAAAATTGAGGAAGAAAGAAGAGGCAAGAGAAGTGTGAAGCATCTTGGAGAAACAAATAAACAAAGGAGAATAAATGAAGATATGAAAAAGGAAGAAATAATCCAGGAGGGGGTAAAAGAAAAAGGGAATTAAGGAATTAAGTAGGATCGGTGGTGTTTTGATATGTGATATATAGTAAGAGGTATCAAATCGTACTTTCGATATTTTCATTAAAGTCACCTTCCGGAAAGGTATTAAAGCGGTAAAAGTTCGATAGTAAAATTCCCTCCTTCGCCCATGACTTCAAGCATTCCAGGGCCTCCAAGACACCACTTTTGAGCCGGTTTCGGGTATCCTTCAAGACGTGCTTTGAGCTAGAAAATAACCCCTCAGGGTCTGCAGACATGGCCGGTATGGAGAAGACGTCAAGTGCCGTGGGAGTGAGCTGGTTGGTAGACTTGGGGGAGTTCAACCAATAGCTGAAGGGAGAATCAATATCGGGTTCAGGTGGGGACTGGATATATCTTGAATATGCATCTTCTGTGTTGGATAAATTAGAAATTTTACCAAACCTAACTGGGCAGCACGGGCAAGATGGGCCTCTGGGGAGTGCTTGCTGATAATATCACTATTTGTAGTTTCTGTCAAAAATATTTCACCTACTTTAAGACAGCAAAGAATAATATCTTTGTAACGACCCTGCTGGATCTTACAGTAGACTTAGTCTTATCCCATACCGGAGCTCGGAAGGGTTACGGTAAGGCTAGTCTAGTAACTCTAACAAAGGGTTATCATGTGGACTAAGCAAGTGGTAATGCTTAGGCTGCGAACTAGAAAGGTATACCAGGTAGGTAGGAAAAGTCTATGCTACGAGTACGGAAGGTCTCTGAGAGTTCCGGCGAGTTACCCTACCTAAGGTAGGTAGTTACCATACCTTAGGGAGTATAGTTACCCTACCTTGGCAAAGTGTGACCCTACTTTTGGATAGGAGTTACCCTACCTTGAGCGTAAGAGGTTACGCAAAGTTTCAGGAAAAGTTATAGGAATGTTTGTTATGTAAAATCACAAAGGAGGTTCGAATCTGGGCTCAATCGGGTAATCCGTTGTCGAGCCACGAACTGAAGAAAATCTTGCCTTAGGTGACCATTGGAAAATCTGAGTCCAACACCCCCTCTGGCCCCGATGTACGGACAATGCGTCATGGGCCAACTGAAGTGTAGTTGCTGGTTTGCTAGTAAAAGCCTATAATTGAAGACGGCGGCATAATACCGTATATGTTGTTGCCATCCAGTTGACCGGAAGCTGTGGCCCGTGAGAGAGGCGGGATACAAAGAAACATCTTTGGGCCGAGGGTAGGGCTGCAGGTCCCTTTTAAGGGACATAAGCAGCCGATGCTTCAGCTACCTGGGCCGGGGAGGTCTTTCCTTTTCCCTTTTTCCCTTTCTCTTTCTCTTTGATTTTTGGAATGAGAGTGGGGGGGGGGGCAGCGACGGT
>QLOI01000044.1:14922-41347 GCA_003313605.1 Tuber umbilicatum | reverse complement strand
GCATCAACCAATTCCTATCGGAAAGACACGTTCAATCCAAAGTGGATTATCGACTCCGGAGCGTCACATCATCTTTGCAGAGAAAGGCGTGACTTCCAAACACTCTCGCTACTCTCCCAGGAGATCGAAGTCATTATCGGAGATGGATCGCCAATGATTGCCTCTGCCAAAGGAACTATAAGGCTAAGCTTGCCCTGTGGAAGAACCTTAACCATTGAGGCACTACTAGTACCGAGACTACATACCTCTCTTCTTTCAGTAGGAAGGCTTACCAAAAGTGAACCGGTTGAATTTTTCAATGGATCTTGTTTCCTCTCAGGAGAACTGATTGGACAACATCGAAATGGTATATTTGATTTTCTAGGAACCGCGAAGCGATTGCGGAGAATTCTACCCCTACCAATATCGAGATACGCATTAGCAGCAAACTCTTTACCTGCTACCAGTTCAACTGCCCCAGCTCTGCCTACCCATAGCTCACCCATGACCCATTCCCCAAAGCCTACGCTTGAGCTCTGGCACCAGCGCCTAGGACATCTTAGTATGCAGTCAGTAAAAGCCTTACTGAAAAGCCATGCCGGGCCGGAAGAAGCCAAGAGCAACGACGCTCTAATATTAGATACAGTTAATATCTTGCCTACAGAGAGGATAGGGTCAGAGGAGGAAGGAGAAAATGGGAGTTGGGAAGAGGAGAATGAAGACATTGGGCTGTGTGCTTCATGTATAAAGACAAAGATTCGAAGAAAAATTGTCCGAACACCGGTTGAGCGAACCAAGTACCCCTTTGAGCTGATTCACTCTGACCTTTGCGGTCCAATAACTCCACCCTCTATGGGCGGAGCTCGATACTTTATCCTGTATATTGACGATTTTTCTCGCATGTCTCATGTCTACTTCCTACGGAGCAAGGCTGCTGAAGAAGTTGTTTCCGTCTTTGAGGAATTTGCGAAGCATATAGAGACACAGTTTCCTGGCCATCCAATTCGGCGATTCCGATGCGACAATGGAAAAGGTGAGTACGATAACCACCTTTTTCGAAGGATTTTACGTGACTCAGGAATTGCCTTTGAGCCCTCTCCAGCCTATACCCAGCACAAGAATGGTGTTAGCGAACGAATGATTGGCACAATAGCGACTAAGGCAAGAGCAATGATGATTGACTCGAATCTTGAAGACTCCTTGTGGAGTGAAGCTGTTAATACAGCAGTCTATCTACACGCCTTGTGTCCTTCCCGTACGCTTCAAGGCAAGACACCTCATGAAGTACTGCACAGGAAGAGGGGAGATATTAGTCACCTCCGGCATTTTGGCTGTGTCGCCTATAAACTCATCCCCAAAGATCTTCAGAAAGGCAAATTCTCTCCAAGAGCGACTAGATGTGTCATGGTTGGCTATACAAATTCTACAAAAATATGGCGGCTCTGGGACCCACAGAATACTGAGAGTGATAGTTCAAGCTTTGGCCATGCGGGGGGGAACCGGGAGACCCGAAGTGGCAGGATACGGAATTCTAGAAAAGGACGAATTCTTAATGCTTCGGACGTCATCTTTGATGAGATGAAAATTGCCTGTCAAAGCTTTTCAACCTCTCTCCAGCCGGATTTATTGCAATCACTTATGCCATCTGCAGAGCTTGTGGAGTCACATGCCTCAGACTCGGGAGAACACTCTATTACACTACAGTATAGAAATCGGGACGAAGTCATCCATACCACTGCACAACGAAGTACCAATTACCAAACTGAAGGAGAAGCCAATATGTCTGCAACCTCTATCGAAGTGGAACTGTGTTCTGGGAATCCTATAGCTGTTGAGAATAGCATATCCACTATAGATGATACACAAGTAGAGTTAGGAACCATACAACCGAAGCTTCGAAGATCGCATAGGCTTGGGGGCCAGAAGAGCGCTACCGCAGCGAATGCAAGTATGGAGCTTGGTGACCCGACTAGCTACCGGGAAGCCTTGTCTCAAGATCATACTGGGAAATGGACAGAAGCCATTCATGCGGAGTTGGGCTCCCTAGAACTGAATGAGACCTGGGACTATGTCTCTGAACATGCAGGCGTGAAGCCTATTGGGTGCAAGTGGGTCTTTAAGACAAAGACAAATCCCGACTCCTCCAGAAAATATAAAGCGAGACTGGTGATCAAAGGGTTTGAGCAAACTGACTATGGCGATACCTATGCACCGGTTGCGAAGCTTGTGAGTTTCCGCATGCTTATTGCACTAGTAGCACACTATGGGTGGGAACTTGATCAAATGGACGTTGTTACAGCCTTCCTCAACCCTCCAGTCGAGAGTGATGTGTATATGGAACTCCCAGAAGGACTACAGGAATATCAAGCGTGCGCAACAGCCTCTGGGAAGACTTGCGAAGACAGTTCAGAGTCAGGTCTAGAGTACACTACACGATCAGAATCACAAAGTACCTTGGGGCCAGGATCCCAGTCCATTAAGCGAGGCACTATATGCAAACTCAAGAAAGCCCTTTATGGCCTCAAAGAAGCCCCACGCTTGTGGCATACGCATATTGACACATTTCTCAGATCTATAGGATTCAGACAGTCCACGAGCGACCCCAATCTTTACATCCTCTCCATTCCTACCGGCGGTCACCTTTTTCTACTACTCTATGTTGATGACTTGCTTATTACCTGTCAATGCCGTGATCAGGTTAACCGAATCAAACAGCTACTCTCGGACAAGTATCGAATGACCGACCTTGGCCCAGCACGTCAGTTCCTAAGCATCCAGATTGACCGATCCTCTACAGGAGACATACGCCTAAGCCAGGAACGCTTTGTCCAGACTATTCTCAAGCGGTTTCAGATGGAGGACTGTAATGGTGTAGCGACACCAATGGAATCTGGAGTCATTCTGCAACGCGCACAGAATCCAGACATACAAGATCCGGCAAATCGGCAGCTCTACCAATCTCTTGTAGGGAGTCTGATGTACCTTATGACCGCCACTCGACCCGACCTAGCATATACAGTCTCAACACTTAGCAAGTTCAATTCTGCACCAACAGACAACCACCTATTTGCTGGCAAACGTGTCCTCCGTTACCTAAAGCAGACCAGAAAGCTCGGACTCACCTACCGCCATAGCGACAGTAGGAGTCATCTGATACCCGAGCTTATTGGATACTCAGACTCTGACCATGCTGGGGATCGTGATGACCGGAAGTCAACATCTGGGTATGTATTTACAATATATGGTACTGCAGTGCTGTGGAAATCAAATAAACAGACTATGGTTACTCTGTCGAGTACAGAATCTGAGTATGTGGGCAGCTCCGAAGCTGCAAGAGAAGGTATCTGGCTCCAGTGTCTACTAAATGACTTTCTAGATCTTCCCATCAAAGGCCAAACTTCCAGCAAACCGCAAACACCCCAGAGCCTCACCAGTGAACGAACTGCCAGAAACAATTCACCTGAACCACAACTACTGTACATGGATAACCAAAGCGCCATGAAGATTGCCATGAGCTCTGCTAGCCAGGTACATGAGCGCACCAAGCATATCGACATCCGGTATCACTTTGTACGCGATGCCTACCAGCAGGGACGTATACGGATAGAGTATCTACCAACAGCCGACATGACGGCCGATATTCTAACGAAGGCACTTCCACGTGATGCCCACCAGCGCCATGTCGGAGGAATGGGACTGCAGAGTCACTAGCAAGAATTCACTTGTGGGGATGGCTGTAGTAGGGTTTTCTGGTTATTTTTATTTTTTACTTGTACCACTGTTGGCAGCCCCGGGGATACTCTTTCCTATCGAGCAATTTAAGTAGATACGGTTTTAATGAGGTCTGCACTGGGACGGCCAATACTTTCTTATTTATTTATTTTTCTTTGGCTTGGAGTTCGTGAGATAGGATCCAGTATACTGGATGTCTGTATATGTGGGGAATTAGGAAGCAGTAGGAGTGTGGGAAATAGCTTCCTAATGTGGTGCTATGTAGCGAGACCTCAGATAGAGTTCCGGAGGTGCTTGACTCGCGAATAGACCTCCGGTCTAGTGGATATATAGTAACCACCGGTGGACCATGGGACAGCACAGTTACAAGATACGTGTTCCAGTTGTCAAAATATATTTCTCTCTACCTTCATATTTCAACACATGCCTTAGCAACACTGGTTGTTATTCTGGTGGTAGGAATAGTCAAGGAGGCAGAGGTGGTACCTCAATTGTGCCCTCAGCACCTGAAGCAGACCTCACAAACCAAGTTCATATCGGAACGGGCGGGGCGAGAGAGGTGGTCGGGATAGCACCGGGGTGGTGCTGGCGCAGGGATCCTCAAGCTTTATACAGTTAAAGGGGGGTTTGTCGTCGAGGCGCCTAAACTAAAAGTGTGTTTGACCAATGTTTCTTTTTGCTTCGTTCTCAGCATGAGAGTTTGAGTGAATAAATGGGAATGTTACTTTTCAAACCAGGTCGCTTAGCTCTCTACGGGAGTTACTGTTACTGCTACCCACACCTATTTCAATGCTTGCTGTGCGCTTGAGGAAATTTCGAAAAAGCAACCTGACGGTTATCTAGCGACCGGAGTACGCCTTTCGCTACTCCTCTACCGATGTTGTTACTGACAAACAGAACCAGGAGTTCTTGTTCGCTCATGAACGACCACTCTCTCAAAACCACTTTCTAAACAAACCTCTACCGAAACTTATGCTGTTTTCCCACTCTAGCAGCACCATACAGTTGAGTTCAATTGGGACGAAATGCACGAACTAATGTCTGCGTTCGGTGACAAAAACTAAGGAAAAAAAAATAAAAATCGTCGGGAATCATGGAGGTGTTAATTAATGCAAGTGTTGCCCCTAGCCAGTCATTTCTCGACTCGTGTTGTGTTAGCTCCGTGTAGCGATCTTGGGGGACGAGGATTAAGCACAGTTGCACTGAATCTTTTCCATAGTTTGTCATACCTGGCGGTCTTGGCCAATAGCACCTACTCGTTTAAACCCTTGTCAAAGGCTTGTCGGCTCGGCTCGGAGATAAGATATTCAGGCACTTTACAAAATTCCCCGAGTTGAATGTACAATAATTTTTCTGTGTTTCCCTGGAAATGATCGCTGTGACATGTTTTCCTAACGCTACATCCGGTAGGAAAAAAAAAACCCCCCCAACCCCTCCGTCAAAAACAAACCTCTACACACCCAGTCTCGCAACCTAACCAAACAGGCAAACCAAAAAACGAATCTACCCGTGAATTTATTACCAAGCAATCACACGACCGCCCCAGCCGGAGGGGTGTCTGGAGTGGTGAGTATGGGTGACGGAATTGGCGGTACGGACCGGGACACTGATGGATAATGTGGGTGCTGCGGGACAGTGGTGACAGGTGGCGACTGTGGGTTTATATTTGGGAAAAATGGTTGCGAGGTGGGCCTTATGCCCATGGTCGTGTTTTTCTTATGTATTGTGGTAGCCGTGTTCCGGTCGGGTTCACGGCCGGCCTGTGGTGGATTTCCCACACGTTGCGCGCGTGGCGCTTTCTAGATGTGCTGCTGGATAGGTGGGTACGCACGAGATTGAGGCATAATGGCCGTGGTTCGTCTTCCGAGGAAAATGCTTAGACGGGACAATGAACTGGGCCATGGATATCAACCGGAAAGTTCAGGTTCAAAGTGGTGGTTGAGGAAGGGCACTTGGTGAGGTAAATTGGTGAGGGGTATGGTGTAATATGTGAGATCCATGGTGGCTGATGAGAAAAGGGTTCTCGAATTGCTAAATAAAAAGGGGCTCAAGAAGGTCTTTGTCTCATCTAGTGGGAATGTGGCTGGCTTGACAGCTAGATCGGCCAGCCGAGTACCAAAGGGGTGCGCCAGCCCTTGTACTTTAAATAGATGGAGGGGGTTCCATAGATTATCACTCGAGGGCCTGGATGTATTGTTATTTATGAAAAGTATTAACTACCATACATTAAGTTTTTAAGTGGGTTGCTGCGAGAGTTGTTCTCGGCGCAGGAATGATGGAGGGTCACACGGCCCTCTTTGAATAGCCCGTAGACGGTACAATGGCACAGCACAGTATTAACCAGTAAGTCACGATGTTTTAGATAAGGCCAGGCCAAACTAATAATCTCTCATAAATTATGACTCGCAATACTCAGGTCAACTCCCCCCGGAACACGGCATTCTATCTTGTTGTAAGCTCAACCCAATCCCTGCCACCCGCCCTTCATCCATCCAATTCAAAAAGACCACCCTACTCCTCACTCCCACCCCCATCTATCCATACAGCGATAACACATAAGAAACTTGAAAGAGCCTTCACTTTCACTCCCCCATGCTATAACATTACACTAACCAAGTGATGATAGAACGGAGGAAAAACAAAAGGGAAAAGGGGATATCTGACTCCGAGTTAGGTAAGAAAAAAACAGGAAGAACGGCACTCTATCCCCCGACCCCTCCGGCACCAGCACCCCACCCCCGACACAAATTTTGTCAATTTCTCTCGAAAGGGGCCCCTCCATCTCTATTATTTCCAAGTCGGCGCCTATACTCTTCGGGTGTCTCCTAACAACAAAAAACGCGCAAGACTTCTGAGAGCCTTCCCCCCCAACAAGCGCTCCTCAACCTTACTATCCAAGTCGACGTCGGAGTACCAGTCGTCCAGAGCCCGTGCATTGAGATAGAGATGCGCATATCGGATTGCCGCCACTTACAGTCGCAGTAGGGTACTTGCGCCTTGAACACCTTGAGCGTGTGCAACACCAAATACTCCTCCGGAGACTTCAGCCGCTTGCAGAGGGTAGCGGAGGACCTGTACCAAACAAGGGAGAGGTTGCGGGGCGACTTATTCTCGAGGATTTATCGAATCGCTTGGATGGAGATTACTAATTCGAGGGAGCAGTGCTAGGAGAGGCGGATTGTGGGTTCCACTGGGCAGGATTGGGGGGCGCCGGAAGGTCGGGGCAGCGGGGGACCAGGCGCCCTCTTCTCACGCTGGAGTTTGAGGATTGGTGGTGGACGAGCTTGGCCTGGTGAAGGGGCTTGGTAGGAGTTATTTGGGTTGGACGGAATTTTGGGTATTGGCCTGGAGTGGGAGAAGCGGATATTGTAAAGTTGAAGAAGGACATGTTCTTGGAGTCCACCTTGGCGGCTACTGTTTGAAAAATGTTCCGTTGGTCAAGTAGCCTAAAGGTGATGTGGGGGTAGTTGGGATCTAAAAGGAGCGGCATCAGGTACTTGAGCAGGTCTGTTTAAAGAAACCCGAAACCACTTCAACATTCCCACCGAGATGGCGCCGGTGGCTTCGCCGGTTGTTTCCCTAATCATGTGAGAATCGGTCTCACCCTGCCTTCTCTTCTCATCAGCTGAGCGTTCCGCAGATTCCTTTTCACGCTCTTACTCTTACACGCTCTCGCGCACTCTCCCCCTTCTCCCAATCATTTGGCGACTGTTCCCATCCGTCCTCATTACTGGTGTTTAGTCCCTCTCTCCGTCTCCATTGACACAACTCACTCCTCAAACCCCCCTTCCAAAGATAGTACCGGAGCTCCTGATCGAGGACCCGTTAGAGTCAACTCTCTTAGTACCAGGGTCAATAGTTACTGACCCTCCCTGGCTATTTCCTTTGCTATCTCTACCTTGATCCGTTAGTTCCATGCCATAACCCAACCAATTTACAGACTCCTTGCTTACCTTCCTTATCTGCAAAACGAAACCTATTCGCTCCTCAGTGGTGGCGGCTGTTGCATGGGGGGCGCGTTGGGGCTGGCAAATATAACCTTTCAGCAGCATAAGCAAAGGGGTTGAGAACCTATTTTCTGGGAGAAGGAAAGGTAGAGGAGATTGGGGATGCCGTGGGATTATCGAGATAGAAGTGTTATTTACTATAGAGGTCAGGATCGGACCAATGTGTTTTCCGGAGTAGCGGAAAGCGGCTGAGATGAACGAGAGCAATTTGTGTTGAAGCGATGGAGTTGTAAGATACAGTAAGTTGAAAACAGAGAGGAAAGGGAGGACAAGAAGGAGGGAAATTTAATATGAATTTTTCTTTTTGATTCGAAAGAAATCACCGGTGGTGAGGGTTTTATGCAGAAGAATAGAGAGACTCGAGTAAAGACACAGTGTTTTTTATTAGGTAGTGGAAGAATCTGTGATTTCCCCCATTGAGTATTTAGAGAAATCTGGCGGAAAGCAAGGAACAGCAGGAAGACTGAGGTGAGGAAAGAACGGACAAAGAGGACTAAAAAACAGAGATGAGAAGACCTCCAGTGGCTTGGGCGCCCCTCAGGCGGTGAATAGGCAACAACAGTAACCTTAGCTCTGGAATTTCCCATACAATGTGAAAATATTTGCAACAAAATTTTCCATCCTTGACTTGCAAATTTTTCTGCTACTCCGGCCAAGTTAACTCCATACACAGATTGCCCCACATAAAGTGGGCAGCAATGATTTTCCACCCGGCTTTGCACACTAGGTACCCCCTATCTTCCTACTAATTAATTTCCACGGTAATGCAATCATGTCCCAGCATCGACGGGGGGAGAACAATCTTGGGGGAAAAGACTTTTCATTGCACTCGGCGATCGATAAAATCGGTTGGGAGATGGGACAGGCAGAGAGATCCCCCTTGAACTTTTTGAACGTAATATACTACTCGGGTAGGCACAAGGCCTACCCCGTCCCTCCTTGTCCATCTCCTCTCAAACACTCAGCCCATGACCGTTATCACCCGTTCCGGGCTTGCAGTACAGTATCCAAAAACAGGGGCTTGCCCAATATATGGCTCAAAGTCTGTGCGCATCTGAGTGCCCGTACAAGCTCACAACTCGTACTTCCGAATGATTCTTCCCTAGCAAGGGTTAACCAAACGGTTGAGAAATGTGGCGGTAGCTGGATGTAGACCGCAAACCAGATTAGGATATTCGAGTGATAGTTGGTGAGTATTATTTAGTGTTAGCAAAAGGCTAGGTCCACTTCTGTAAGGAGGAGTACGACGTGTCACATCTGATGAGTATGATTGACCAGAGAGAGGAGTTTATACTATAGTTACGATCACGCAGGGGCGTCCCGTACGATATGTGAGGGGCCGCTCAAAAATCCATACCTTATCACTCAGGTTATGTGAACCTCTTGCGGACACGATGGCGCTCACCAAAGGAAAAAAAAGAAATAGGAGAGAAAGGAAGGAAATACTTCTGTTTTCGGAAAGGTAGTTCGACAATAGATATATACATAATAATATTATTATATGGTGACCGTGGTCTGCGAGCGCACACAGGGCATAGTATAAACCTGCTCTCTGATGGGAAATAGAGGTTCCCCAATCAAGGCCTGAGTGTGGCGGGAAATTCTACAGCAACCCGTTGTAAAAACAGACTATAAGTCACGTATATCTGGTCACTTCAACTTGAGCCCCATTCAGTACTTGCATGTGTGCGTTGTGGCTTACGGCGAAGGTTGAAATATACCCATGACGCGCGGCCACGAACCACTAGCAAACAAGCACCCTCTCTCAGGCTATTCCTTGAGCCCCGCCCTTCTCCCACCCTTCCCCTACCCTTCTCCTCCCGTTTCCCCCAACCCTTTCCCAACCTTCTTCCACCCTTTCCTCTCACCCTCCTTCTTCCACCCCACTTCTCCTTCCACCCTACTTCTCGCACCCTACTTCTCCCCCCCACACCGAAAACACTTCTTTTCTCAGCTCTTTACCCTCTTACAACTACCTTCACAACTCATCACCCCCGTTGTAAGTTTATCCCGTTAACCCATATTTCTCTGGTTTGTTAAGTCATTCGGCTAATTTGGTCATTTAATTTGTTCATCCACTAATCTCATTTCAGCTTCACCTCCCATATTCACAATCACCCATGACTGCCATCTTATTCTTCTATGTCGCTGTCCTTGTTGCAGGGACCATTCTTTTCGGCTGAAACTTGGTATGTATCACAAGCTGGTTGTTGTGTGGAGTTTGTTCTAACTTTGTATTACTCTAGGCCGAATTGAATGCCCCGCAGCGGGAAATTCAACTCAGCTTGGGGCTTAACGCGGCTCAATTCGGTATGATCACTAAACTATCCCGGTTAAGATTTTGCATAGTGTTCGTTTTTTGTTTTGTTTACTTCTAGGGGAATTGTAACTGGGGACTTGGGGGGCCCCTGTCAGGCGAATCGTTACTGCTGTATCATAGACTCTTGGTTTTTTTCTTTCTTTCTTTTTTTTTTTGGCTCTATAAACTGCTTCATGAATCTTGTTCTTGGCCTATGTTTCCTCAAGAATTAATTGTTGAAGTATGTAATGGTAGTTGTGGTTTTTGCTATAGTAAGGTTACTGGTTTTTTCTTTCCCGCTTCACGTTATCTCATCATATACCTTTCCTCTGGATCCCAAATTCAAAACTAATAATATCTTTTCTGCTAGGTTTTGTCTCTTGTGTCCTTGCTGTCGGAGGCCTATTTGGTTCCCTTATCGCAACCCCTGCTATGAATACCGTCGGCCGTAAAAAGGTCCTCATCTGCACTGCCCTGATGTTCTGCCTCGGAGGCTTTCTCAAGGCTGGGGCGGGGGGCGTCGCCGTTTTGACCATTGGTAGATTCTTCGGTGGGATAGCCGCAGGTTCAGCTGCGGTTATCGTGCCAATTTATATCAACGAGATCGCACCCCCCAATTCCAAGGGAGCATTGTAAGTAAACATGATTCCGATCTTGTGGAAATCAGATCTAACTGTTACAGTGGCGCCCTGACACAGATATCTATCAACTTGGGTATCTTGTCTACTCAGATTATGGGAATCTTCTTAGGTAAGTCACAAATTTCAATATTCTCCGGTTTTCTTCAATTCTAATTAACTTCACTACTACAGAGAAAGAAGGACAGTGGCGCTACATTCTTCTCACTGGGGGGGTCATCGGTTTGGTGCAAAGCGTTGGACTACTGTTTCTTCCAGAGTCTCCGGTTTCTTTGGTCGCCTCTGGTGATATCGAACAAGCTCGAAGGGAGCTTATCAAGATCCGAGGGACTTCTGACGTTGAGCAAGAACTTGCAGGCTACCAGAACCAACATGCTGGTAAGCTTTTGTTTGGTTTACTACCATGGGCTTCCTCATCCCAGAGCGTACTTGCGGATACTTACGCTAGGTGGCCAGGCCAATCAGATGGACCAAATAACACCGAGCCTGTTGGCGAACAAAGTCCTCTCCTCGAAACCGAACATGGTAAGCTTTTATCTTTTTCCCCTCACCACTGGCCCCTTTGCTCTTAGAGGATACTTACCCCTGGCAACTAGGCCAATCAGAGAGACCAAATTACACTGAGCCCGCGGGCGGAAATGACCCTCTCCTCTCAGCCGGACCCACTCCAGAACAAGAGAACAGTAAGATCGGATTGATAGAGTTTGTAACCAAACGTGAATACCGTCTTGGTTTTATGATTGTTGCTGGCGTCATGTTGGCACAGCAACTTACAGGTAAGTTGTTGTTGGATCATATTTTTCTTGGGCTGCCAAGCCCCAACTAATCTTATGGCTTCGTCAACTATTAGGTATTAATGCCGTCGTTTTCTACGGTGTTTCTATCCTCCACGATCTTCTCCCCAATTCCGCCAAATATCTCAATGCGGGAATCTCGGGTGTCAATTTGTTTGTCACCTTGGGGGCATCCCTATTGTTCGACAGAGTGGGTCACAGGGATTTGCTCTTGGTGTCTATGTTCATGATGGCGCTCTCCTCTATTGCCATTGCAGCGGGTATCTTATGCGGATTGGCTCTTCTTTCTGCAATTTCAGCCTTACTCTTTGTGTCGTCTTTTTCTCTGGGTTTGGGCCCTCTCCCTTGGATGGTCGCCTCTCAAAGGATAGACCCCAAGGGTGTTGACGCAGCACAATCAATCTCTTTGACCGCTAATTGGCTAGGCACTTTCTTGGTGGGTTTTGCAGTTCCGGTGCTAGCCCATGCTCTTGGGATGCCTGTAGTTTTCGGTATATTTGCAGCTCTGGGCTTTCTTTTCTGGGGTTGGGGTCTTCGTTACTTGTGATGAAACCCTACGGAATACTAGGAAATACGGTTTTAAGACAAGGGGCTTGTTGCTTCTATTTTCTGCTTTTTGTTTGGGCACAAGATGGAGATACCTAGGTATCATGTTTCTCAAAAAACTTTCTACAATTGCTTGTTACTCAATGGATGCAATCTGGCTGTCTTCAGTTTGTTGAGGCACGGCATCACCTTTTGCAATCATTTTCGTTATGATAACATTACTTGCTTCTCACTCAATGCGATCTGATTTTCTTTGTTTTCGTCAGTGCTGGCAGAGAGATCCCTAGTAAATGAGTGGATGTTAGGTGTTTTCTTCATTACAGTTTACCTCCCACTCTTAGTGGCAACATTTTTTTAGTTTTTCTTTTAGTTTTTTTTATAGTTTTTTTTAGTTTTTTTACCATTGCCCGCTACTCGGTGCATATAGTTAGTTGTGGCATCATACTTGTGTGATACTTTGTAGATTGGTTGCAAGATAAGGTGTCTAGCTGGGAAGGGGATTATAGGCGGATGTGAGTTAGTTAAAATTCATGGAAAAAGCAGAAATTAAAAATCACAATTGACACCCAAAATTGGGAAAAACGAGATACAGGGGGGTAGTAGATATTCCTAGAGTCCATTCTTCTGCATTTGACCATTTTTGACCTAGATTTGATGGTTTAATCACTTTGAAATTTCGACAGTGAGGATTTGAGTAAAAGCCATCTTCACCGAGTTAACTCCCGAATCTGGCTCACCTGCCAGTTCAATGCATTAAGCTAGTATCCATTCATATATAATACCGCTTGGGTTAAGGCAGTCAGTGGCAGAGCCTCACCAGTAGTTCACTTGTAGATAGTCACAACAAATTTATTGACCGGCTGGTGCGATATTGCCCAAATATTGATCCTACACAACCCAATAGTCCATCTCCCTGGATTCCCCGCGCAGCCCACACACTCAAATATATATGTGCCCTCAGTGATCAGGTAGTCCTTCCCTATTCCAAAACGGCCTGAACGTTGTTTCGGTACAGCAAAGAAGGCAAATAGTTATCCCTGTAAGGTAAATTTCGAATATCTTGAGTTCAAGCATGAAGCAATGTTAGTCGGTTTAGTTTCTCAGCATTGTTTCAGAGATTGATATCGCAGGGAATATGCTTACCATCTCGTCTTGGGTATCAACTGCCGGTGTACGGTATTCTCGAGATGAGTTCTAGGACTTTGGGGGGGAGGGGGGGGAGTAGGAAGGAAGATGAGACCTTATCCTAATAAATAATTCCATCCTCACCCATATCATGCACACGTAGTGGCAATTACCATGAAGTCATTCAGGACACTTATACTATCAAAAGCAGTTTAGTGCTGAAGGTGAGAGTCCGTGAAAATAACGTCATTGGAGGATCTTTTTATGGATATTACCTCACATCTCGGCTCACTGGGAACAAAAGTCTGAATATACTACGGTATGGGCGGAGGTGACGAGACAGACAGGGGTTCTTGAGTCCGGGCATAGTTACTGTCGGGAAAAAAGAATATTTAATTTGGTCGGAGTGATGCCAGGAGGGGTGAGAAGCTTTGACATGGTGAACTCCTATCCGCCCCATCACCTACGTAGCATACCATGCCGGAAGAACTGGGATAATTGGATCCGAGGCAGAGACACCAGAGGCTCCCTCTCTCAGCTAGGGGGGAGCGCATAGCGAAAACTGACCCCCTGGGCCCGGTGTCAAGGCAGAAATAGAGAAAAGAGCCGGACCTTACCAGTAAAGGCAACTTCGGTGTCCTATCGTGAGATCCAATTATTCGAGTTCTTACGGCGGTACCCCCGGTAGCACTCTACTCTCTCTCGCAAGGCAGTACCGTATATTATTAGCATAACACAAGACACACACTAGCTATATACTCTGCATCAACCGCATTCGCTCGGATTTGGCTTTTGCTCCCATAATCTGGTGGTGATCTAGTTCCACTTCGGGAGATGCCCATTTAACGCAGGCGGATAAGTCTCATACATCTGTCCGGTGGCTATATGTATGTTCCGTACGCATTCATGTATCCAAACGATGGAAGCAAAGGAGGGAGGGGGTCGCCGGCGGGGTAGGCCCTATCCCACAGCTGGACTTCCGACTGCTAATCCCGCATCGAGCAATCTATCCCCAAAGCAATGTCTATGCTCCCGAAAGATCCTCCTCACGATTCTCCGCTCTTTTCATTGTGGGTATGGGTTCTACCTGTCAATTAGAGGGTTCTATTAGGGAAACAGGAGAAATTAAAAACTCATATATTGTGCCCAAACCATCCAGGGGCTTTGCCTACCCCTTGAGACGGGATCCCCGTAGCCCCCCGGGTCTTCTCACAACAACCTCCTCCGAGGCGATGACAAGTCTTCCATAGTCATAGCCAATCCCGCGCTGGGCGCTCTGGGTGTTGACTATAGCGCGATTGTTTCGCTAGGTTCGGAAAAAATTACCCACCCTTCGCGGATCGGGTGACCTCGCCCGCATTTAGCCGCTGCCAAAACCCCCTGGCAGAGTGCGATCCCGAGAAAAAGCTTATCCCAACGACAAGTTGTCGACTCTAACAAGGGAAGGAGGATCTTCCTCGTCTACGATACTCACGTATATACAAATCGAACCATGAAACTCCAGGACTGCTTGTCCAGGCGAAAATCCAGTATCCACCCGCCTCACCATTTTTCTCTTCAGCTCACTTCGCACCATCGACCCCGTCACTCAAGACATTTTACTCCACATTCCCCAATCACCTCACCCTCCCTGGCCCCGGGCTCGGAAGGCGGAAGCAAAAAATAGGTAACAGGTAAGGAAGCAATATCTTTGGAAATAACCCTGACCCCACGGCATAGGATCGAGTGACACGAGAGTGCTAATTGGCTGAAACGACATTCTAGCCGCAAATTTGGCAACAGTGAAGGTCGACTATAGCTGCCGCTTATCCCGAGAGCACGCGGCGCAATCTAATTTAGTTCTGCTCTAATAAAGTGGCCAGGGCGGATCTATCGTAGCGAGTGTCCCCAACGATACCTATCGATCTAGGAGGTTGAGCTTGCCACCCCCGTTATCGCCACTATTGAAACTGGTTCACGCGCAAGCCGCAATTCGAATCCTCAACTTTTGTGGTTTCTCTGGTTTCCAAGATGAATAATTGAGAGTTTGGTTCCAATGATCGGTTGGTTGCTCTTGGTGTGAACGAGGGTAATTTACTCGCCCTTCTCGCCTCCCCACACCATAGCGCTCCGCCCAGGGCCGCAATATCTCGAGACAATCGTCTTTCGCTCGGGCGACGAGTTCTACAGGGTGAGGGAGTCGCTTTCGTGAACTATAGGGCAAGTGTTTGAATGTCGGAATATTCACTTCTGTTTAGGAATGATGAAACAACTCAGACGCAGCAGTGGGGCTAGGGTCATCAATTTGTATTTGTTAGGTCTACGAACGGAAGGGGTGGTGTTTAGCTAGGAGTATGTGAGAATTGGTGCATATGTAACCTAGTATGGGAGGCTGGTGGCTAATATATGATTGGTGTAGTATGCTGTGCAGAGTGTGGTCAAATAGGGGTATCGTGTACAATATATGAAGAACCGTTCATAGATCCACACATTATCACTCGGGTCATGCAAACCTAGCAAACAATATGGTTCTTGCCGAAAAAAAAAAGACGAGAGAAGGGAAGGAAATACCGCTTTTTCCAGAAAAGTAGTTTGACAATAGGTATATACATAAACGGTGACCGTGGACTGCAAGTGCACACAGGGCGTAGAATAAACCTGCTCTCTGATGGGAAATAGAAGTTCCCAAATCAAGGTCTGAGTGTAACGAGAAATTCTACAGCAACCACCATTATGAAAGCAGACTATAAGTCACGTAGATCTGGTCGCTTCAACTTGAGCCCCATTCAGTACTTGCATGTGTGCGTTGTGGCTTACGGCGAAGGTTGAAATATACTCATGACGCGCGGCCACGAACCTTTAGAAAACAAGCACCCTCTCTATTCCTTGAGCCCCACCCTTCTCCCACCCTTCTCCTCCCATTTCCCCCAACGTTTTCCCAACCTTCTCCCACCCTTTCATCTCACCTCCTGCTTCCACCCCACTTCTCCTTCCACCCTGCTTCTCGCACCCTACTTCTCCTCCACCCCACACCGAAAACCACTTCGTTTCTCAGCCCCTTACCCTCTTACAACTACCTTCACAACTTATCACCCTCGTTGTAAGTTTGTTTTGTTAACCCATATTTCTCTAGTTTGTTAGGTCGTTCGGCTAATTTGGTCATTTGATTTGTTCCTCCACTAATCTCATTTTAGCTTCACTTAGCTCATTCACAATCATCAATGGTTGCCATCTTATTCTTCTATGTAGCTGTCCTTGTTGCAGGGACCATTCTTTTCGGCTGGAACTTGGTATGTATCACAAGCCGGTCGTTGTGTGGAGTTTGTTCTAACTTTGTGTTACTCTAGGCCGAATTGAATGCCCCGCAGCGGGAAATTCAACACAGCTTAGGGCTTAACGCGGCTCAATTCGGTATGACTACTAAACCCTCCCTGTTAGGACCTTGCATAGTGTTCGTTTTTTGTTTTGTTTACTTCTAGGTGAATTGTAGCTGGGGACTTGGGGGCCTCATAGACTCTTGGTTTTTTTTTTTTTTTTTTGGCTCTACGAACTGCTCTGTGAATCTTATTCTTGGCCTGTGTTTCCTCAAGAATTAATTGTTGAAGTATGTAATGGTAGTTGTGCTTCGTGCTAGTAACGTTCCTGGTTGTTTCTTTCCTGCTTCACTCTATCTCATCATATACCTTTCCTCTGGATTCTAAATTCAAAACTAATGATATCTTTTCTGCTAGGTTTTGCCTCTAGTGTCCTTGCTGTCGGAGGCCTATTTGGTTCACTTGTTGCAACCCCCGCCATGAACGCCGTCGGCCGTAAAAGGGTCCTCATATGCACCGCCTTGATGTTTGGGTTCGGAGGGTTCCTCAAGGCTGGTGCAGGGGGCGCCGTTGTTTTTACCATTGGTAGATTCTTCAGTGGAATCGCCGCAGGTTCAGCTGCGGTTATCGTGCCAATTTATATTAACGAGATCGCACCACCCAATTCCAAAGGAGCATTGTAAGTTAAACATGATTCCGATCTTTCGGAAATCAGACCTAACTGTTACAGTGGTGCCCTGACACAAATATCCATCAATTTGGGTATCTTGTCTACTCAGATTATGGGAATTTTCCTAGGTAAGTCACTAATCTCAACATTCTTTGGTTTTCTTCAATTCTAATTAACTTTACTACCACAGAGAAAGAAGGACAGTGGCGTTTAATTCTTCTCACTGGGGGGATAACCGGTTTGGTGCAAAGCGTTGGACTACTGTTTCTTCCAGAGTCTCCGGTTTCTTTGGTCGCCTCCGGTGATATCGAACAAGCTCGCAGGGAGCTTATCAAAATCCGAGGGACTTCCGACGTTGAGCAAGAACTTGCAGGCTATCAAAACCAACATGCCGGTAAGCTTGTATTTGGTTCACTGTCATGGTCTTCCCCACCCTAGGGCATACTTGCAGATACTTACGCTAGGTGACCAGACCAATCAAATAGACCAAATAACACCGAGCCTGTTGGCGGACAAAGTCCTCTCCTCGAGGCCGAACATGGTAAGCTTATATCCTTCTCCCCTATCACTGCTCCCCTTACTCTCAGACAATACTTACCCTCGGCAACTAGGCCAATCAGAGAGACCAAACCTCACCGAGTCCGTAAGCGAAAATGACCCTCTCCTCGAAGCCGGGCCCACTCCCGAACGAGAGAACAGGATCGGATTGATAGAGTTCGTAATCAAACGTGAATACCGTCTCGGTTTTATGATTGTTGCCGGTGTCATGTTGGCACAGCAGCTTACAGGTAGGTGGATCATATCTTTCTCGGGTTGCTCGGCTTTTGCTAATCTTATGACTTTATCAAATATTAGGTATTAATGCCGTCGTTTTCTACGGTGTTTCTATCATCCACGATCTTCTCCCCAATTCCGCCAAATATCTCAATGCGGGAATCTCGGGTGTCAATTTGTTTGTCACCTTGGGGGCATCCCTATTGTTCGACAGAGTGGGCCACAGGGCTTTACTCCTGGCGTCTATACTTTCGATGGCCCTCTCCTCAGCTGTCCTAGCGGTGAGTATCTTTTGCGGATTGGCTCTTCTTTCTGCAATTGCAACTTTACTCTTTGTCTCGTGTTTTTCTCTGGGCTTGGGCCCCCTCCCTTGGATGGTCGCCTCTCAAAGGATTGATCCCAAGGCGGTTGACGCAGCACAATCAATCTCTTTGACTGCTAATTGGCTGGGCACTTTCTTGGTCAGTTTTGGGGTTCCGGTGCTAGCACACGCTCTTGGGATGTACATAGTTTTCGGTACATTTGCAGTTCTGGGCTTTGTTTTCTGGGGCTGGGGCCTTCGCTATTTGTGATGTACCCCTGGGGAATACTAAGAAATTGACGGTGGTTTTAAAATGAGCAGTTTTTTTCTTCTATCTTCTGCTTTTTCTTGGGCACAAGATGAAGATGCCTGCGAAACAGCATTTTTCGCGAAAACCTTTTCTACAATTGCTTGCTACTCAATGGATGCAATCCGATTGTCCTTATTTTGGTGAGGCACGGCATCTCTCTTTCCAATCATTTTGCTACTATTGCTCCCTACTCATTTCATACACTCTGATTTTTTTTTTTTGTTGGTGCATGGCAAGGTGGAGGTTCTACTGTAGGTGGCAATATTTTCCCGGTTTTTTGTTTGCCATTGTTTCCTGTTTCGTGCATACCGTTAGTTCTGGTATCATACTTTGGTGATACTTTACAGATTGATTTCGCAATATGGTGTTGAACTGGGAAGCGGATAATACAGAGGTGTGGGTTAGTTAAAATTCATGGAAAAATCAGAAATTACAAATCTCAATTGACGCCCAGCGCTGGGATGAATGAATTTCAAAGGGGAAGGAGATATTCGAGCGCATTCTTCTAGATTTGACATTTTTGAGCTCTATTCAATGATACAATCCCGTTCAAATTTCCGCAGTGATGATTTGGGCAAAAGCTACACACACTGGGATAACATCTGTGTCTGACCCACCTAGCAGTTCAATCCATTAAGCTATTATCATTTGGTACATGGTACCGCTTGTACTAAGGCAGTCAGCAGAAAATCCTCACCAGTAGGTCACTTGTAGCTAGCCACAACAAATTTATTGGCCGGCCGGTACGACATCGCCTACATATCGATCCTACACAACCCAATAGTCCATCTCCCTGGATTTCCTGCACAGCCCACCCTCTCAAGTATATGTGCCCTCAGTGGTCAGGTAGCCCTTCCCTATTCCAAAACTCCTGGAGCGTTGGTTCGACACACCCAAGAAGGCAAATAAACACTCCGGTAATGTAAATTTCGAAAAACTAGAGTACCGGCATGGGGTGATAGTCGATTTAGTTTCTCAGCATATTTTCAGGGATTTGTACCACAGGGCATGAACTTACCATCTCCGCTTTGGATATCAACCGCTGCTGTAAGATATTCTCAAGGTGAGTTCTAGGACTTCGGGGGGAGTAGGAAGGATGGTGAGACCTTATCCTAATAAATACTTCCATTCTTACCCCTATCACGCACATGGAGCGTCAATTACTATAGAGCTATTCGGGATACTTATACTATTAAGGGCGGTTCGGTGCTGAATGTGGGTCCGTGAAAATAGCGTCATAGGGGGATCATTTTATGGATATTGCCCCACATCTCGGCTAACTGGGAACAAAAGTCTGAAATAAAAATATCCGAGGGTATGGGCGGGGGGCGGCGAGACAGACAGGGGTTTCTGAGTCCGGGCATAGTTACCGTTGGAGGAGAAATTAATATTTAATTTGGTCGGAGTGATGCCAGGAGGGGTGAGAAGCTTTGACATCGTGAACACCCATCCGTCCCACCTACGTCTACACCCGAGTATACCATACCGTAAGAACTAGGATAATTAGATCCGAGGCAAAGTCACCCGAGATTTCCTCTATTGGATGGGGGGGCGAGCCCACAGCGAAAACTGACCCCACGCCGGGGTTATGGCGGGATAAAAAGAGAACAGAGCCGGGCCTTACCGGTAAAGGCAACTTCGTCGTTCTAGCGTGGGATCCAATTATTCCAGTTCTTGTGGCAGTGTTCTTCAAGCACGCTAACTATTTTTTTTTAGAACTCTTTTACTTTTTTCTTTCTTTCAGAATCTATGTTTTGGGGTGTTCATAGAGATATGATGGCTGAAAACCCCGTTACTGGGTAACGCCCCCCCGAGCAGCTGACTGATGGGTCCCACAACATAGAGAATGTAGATGAGTTACCAGAGATATGTGGGGCTCTTTGAATAGTGGCTCGGTTTATTTAAAGGAGATTTTGGAAAAGAATTTCCATATCATAAGGCTCGGTTCCTAACAAGCAATGCAATAGATTAATCACAGATCAACAAGGTGCTGTAACCTTTCCTAGATTAGTTGGAAAACTAACAAGAAATGAAGCCTCAAACTTTTGGCGTTTTGATAGACTAAAAGCAGGTTTCACTACTAACTAACCCCCTACCTCATGATCAACAAGTACACTTCTATTACCTCCTCCATTTATCACCCCCAACGATGCACCGCTTCATCAATAACCCCTTGAGCGCCAAGAAGAGGGCAGACCCAAAATCGTGGCTGGCACAACAAGCGTACCCGGGATCCTCGAGCTAAAGGGGAAGTACTGGTACCTGGTTCTATCCCGGAGGGCCAGCCCTAGTGCAAGGACTTATACTGGTGGGTGACATAGCATCTCGTTGAAGTGTAGTTCCTCTGGTAGCATTTTACTTTCTTTTGCACCCGAGTACCAATTATATCATCCTTCAAGTTCTCTTGTTGTTTAGCTCTGGTAATCTCCCTGCGTATTTTATTTGCTTATCCGACTTAAATATCATGGGTCGTTGACCACCGCCAGTAAAAAGAAGCAATGGTGGAACAAATCCCGCAACCCCGATTGGCCTATCGTACAATCATGATGAAAACCAAGTCTGAAATCGGGTACGAAAGCCCGTGAAAATAAGGAAAACCCCGCCACAAAAGGCAAGCACCAAGTATTCAGTAGGGATTTGAGTCATCCCCTTGTATTTCGTTTCAGCTCCCGAGGAAAGCCATTTATTCGGTGCTCGCCGAGGGTACCTTAGCTTCGATTTGGAAGTTAAGGTGGGGATATTATGGACCTCTATGGGGGCAAAAGCCGAATCTGAGTGAATGCGGCTGATGCAGAGTATTTAGCTAGTGGGTGTTAGTGGGTGTCTTGTGTTACGCCAATGAATACCCGGGTGCAGAAACCGCTGCCAAGGTCCCCTGGCACAGTGCGAAAGAGCTTATCCTAACGACAAAGTTGCCGACCCCAACAAGGGAAGGAGGATCTCCCTCGTCTACGATACTCACGTATATGCAAATCGAACCATGAAACTCCAGGACTGTTTGTCCAGGCGAAAATACATTATCCATCCGCCCCAGCAGTTTTCTCTTTAGCTGACTTCGCACCATCGGCTTTGTCACTCAAGATATTTTACTCCGCATTCCTCGATCACCTGCTCGGCCCCAGGCTTGGAAGGCGGAAGCAAGAAATGGGTAATAGGTATAAAGGAGGCAATATCGGCCGGAATAAACCTAACCCTACGGCATGGAATAAGATGTCATGAGAGTGCCAATCGGTTGAAGCGACATTCTAGCTGCGAATTTGGCAAAACTGAAGCCCGGCCATAGCTACCTCTTATCCAGAGAGCCCACCGCTCAATCTAATTTAGTTCAACTCTAATAAAATGGTTTGGGCGGATCTACGGTAGCGAGTGTCCCCAACGATACCTATCGTTCCGGCAGGGTGAGCTCGCCACCCCCGTTATCGCCACAATTGAAATTGATTCACACGCAGAAGCCACAATTCTAATCCTTTATTTTTGTGGTTTCTCTGATTTCTAAGGTGAAAACCAAGGGTTTGGTCCCAATGATTGGTCGATTACTCTCGGTGCGAACGGGGGTGATTGACCCACCCTTCTCGCCTCCCCACACCATAGCGCCCCATCCGGGGCCACGATATCTCGGGACCGCCGTCTTTCGCTCGGACGACAGGTCCTACAGGGTAAGGGAGTGGCTTTCGTGAACTATAGGGTGAGTGTCTGAATGTCGGGATATTCAATTCTCTTCAGGAATTATGAAACAACTCAGATGAAGCAGTAGGGCTGGGGTCGCCGGTTTGTGTTTGTTAGGTTACGAGCGGAAGGGGGTGTATTTAGCTGAGAGCGTGTGAGGATTCGTGCATATGTAGCCTAGTAGGGGAGGCTGGTGGCTAATATATGATTGGTGTGGTATGCTGTGCCGAATAGTGGTTATGTAGAGGCATCGTGTGCAATATATGAAGAACCGTTCAAAGATCCACACATTATCACTCGGGCCATGCGAACTTAACAGACAATATGATTCTTGCCGGAAAAAAAAAAAAAAGGTGAGAAGGGAAGGAAATACTGATTTTTTCCAGAAAATTAGTTTGACAATAGATATATACATAAACGGTGACCGTGGGCTGCGAGTGCACGCAGGGCGTAGTGTAAACCTGCTCTCTGATGGGAAATAAAGGTTCTAAAATCCAGATCTAAGTGTAACGAGAAAGTCTACAGTAACCACCATTATGAAAGCAGACTATAAGTCGCGTAGATCTGGTCACCTCAACTTGAGCCCCATTCAGTACTTGCATGTGTGCGTTGTGGCTGGAGGCGAAGGTTGAGATATACCCAGGACGCGCGGCCACGAACCATTAGCAAACAAGCACCCTCTCTCAGGCTATTCCTTGAGCCCCGCCCTTCTCCCACCCTTCCCCTACCCTTCTCCTCCCGTTTCCCCCAACCCTTTCCCAACCTTCTTCCACCCTTTCCTCTCACCCTCCTTCTTCCACCCCACTTCTCCTTCCACCCTACTTCTCACACCCTACTCCTCTTCCCCCCCACACCGAAAACCACTTCTTGTCTCAGCTCTTTACCCTCTTACGGCTACTTTCACAACTGATCACCCCCATTGTAAGTTTATCTTGTTAACCCATATTTCTCTAGTTTGTTAGGTCGTTCGGCTAATTCGGTCATTTAATTTGTTCCTCCATTAATCTCATTTCAGCCTCACTTACCTCGTTCACAATCATCAATAGCTACCATCTTATTCTTCTATGTCGCTGTCCTTGTTGCAGGGACCATTCTTTTCGGCTGGAACTTGGTAAGTATCACAAGCTGATCGTGGTGTGGAGTTTGTTCTAACTTTGTTTCACTCTAGGCCGAATTGAATGCCCCGCAGCGGGAAACCCAACACAGCCTGGGGCTTAACGCGGCTCAATTCGGTATGACCACTAAACCATCTCTGTTAGGACTTTGCATAGTGTTCGTTTTTTGTTTTGTTTACTTCTAGGTGAATTGTAGCTGGGGACTTGGGGGCCTCATAGACTCTTGGTTTTTTTTTTTTTTTTTTGGCTCTACGAACTGCTCTGTGAATATTATTCTTGGCCTGTGTTTCCTCAAGAATTAATTGTTCATGTATGTAATGGTAGTTGTGGTTTGTGCTAGCAAGGTTACTGGTTGTTTCTTTCCTGCTTCACTCTATCTCATCATAAACCTTTCCTCTGGATCCCAAATTTAAAACTAACAATATCTTTTCTGCTAGGTTTTGCCTCCAGTGTCCTTGCTGTCGGAGGCCTATTTGGTTCACTTATCGCAACCCCCGCCATGAACGCCGTCGGCCGTAAAAGGGTCCTCATATGCACCGCCTTGATGTTTGGGTTCGGAGGGTTCCTCAAGGCTGGTGCAGGGGGCGCCGTTGTTTTTACCAGCGGTAGGTTCCTCAGTGGAATAGCTGCAGGCTCGGCTGCAGTTATTGTGCCAATTTATGTCAACGAGCTCGCACCTCCCAACTCCAAAGGAGCATTGTAAGTTATCAAAAATAATTCTAATCTTGGGGAAATTGGACCTAACTGTTACAGTGGTGCCTTGACACAAATATCCATCAATTTGGGTATCTTGGCTACTCAGATTATGGGAATTCTCTTAGGTAGGTCGTAAGTCTCAATACTCTTCGGTTTTCTTCAATTCTAATTATCTTCACCACTACAGAGAAAGAAGGGCAGTGGCGTTTAATTCTTCTAACTGGGGGGGTGGCCGGTTTGGTGCAAGGCGTTGGGCTACTGTTTCTTCCAGAGTCTCCATTTTCTTTGGTCGCCTCTGGTGATATCGAACAAGCTCGCAGGGAGCTTATCAAGATCCGCGGGACTTCCGACGTGGAGCAAGAACTTGCAGGCTATCAAAACCAACATGCCGGTAAGCTTGTATTTGGTTCACTGTCATGGTCTTCCCCACCCTAGGGCATACTTGCAGATGTTTACAATAGGTGACCAAGCCAATCAAATAGACCAAATAGCACTAAGCCCGACGGCGAACATAGTCCTCTTCTCGAAGCCGAACATGGTAAGCTTTTATTCTTTTCCCCCTATCACTACTCCCCTTGCTATCTGACGATACTTACCCCCGGTAACTAGGCCAAGCAGAGAGATCAAACTACGCCGATCCCGTGAGCGAAAATGGCCCTCTCCTCGAAGCCGGACAAACTCCTGAACGAGAGAACAAGATCGGATTGATAGAATTTGTAACCAAACGTGAATACCGTCTTTGTTTTATGATTGTTGCTGGCGTCATGTTGGCACAGCAGCTTACTGGTGAGTTGTTGGACTATATCTTTCTCGGTTGCCAAGACCCTGCTAATCTTCTGGCTTCGTCAAATATTAGGTATCAATGCCGTCGTTTTCTACGGTGTTTCTATCCTCCACGATCTTCTCCCCAATTCCGCCAAATATCTCAATGCGGGAATCTCGGGTGTCAATTTGTTTGTCACTCTGGGGACATCCCTATTGTTCGACAGAGTGGGCCACAGGCTCTTGCTCTTGGTGTCTATGCTCATGATGGCGCTCTCCTCTATTGCCATTGCAGCGGGTATCTTTTTCGGATTGGCTCTTCTTTCTGCAATTTCAGCCTTACTCTTTGTGTCGTCTTTTTCTCTGGGTTTGGGTCCTCTCCCTTGGATGGTCGCCTCTCAAAGGATAGATCCCAAGGCGGTTGACGCAGCACAATCAATCTCTTTGACTGCTAATTGGCTGGGCACTTTCTTGGTCAGTTTTGCAGTTCCCGTGCTAGCGCACGTTCTTGGGATGTACATAGTTTTCGGTATATTCGCAGTTCTGGGCTTTGTTTTCTGGGGCTGGGGTCTTTGCTATTTGTGATGTACCCCTAGGGAATACTAAGAAATTGACAATGGTTTTAAAATGCGCAGTTTATTTCTTCTATCTTCTGCTTTTTCTTGGGCACAAGATGAAGATACCTATGAAACATCATTTTTCGCAAAAATCTTTTCTACAATTGCTTGGTACTCAATGGATGCAATCCAATTGTCTTCATTTTGTTGAAGCACGGCTTCTCTTTTTCCAATTGTTTTGTTGCTGTTGCTTGCTACTCATTACCTACGATCTGATTTTCTTTCTTTTTCTTAGTCCATGGCAAGGTGGAGACTCTACTATAGGTGGCAATATTTTTTCGTTTTTTTCTTTTGCCATTGCTTGCTGCTCAGTGCATACAGTTAGTTCTAGTATCATACTTGTGTGATACTCTACAGATTGATTTCGGAATATGGTGTTGAACTGGAAAGTGGATCGTACGGGAATGTGGGTTAGTTAAAATTCATTTAATAATCACAAATTACAAATCTCAATTGATGCCCAACACTGGGAAGAAGGAAATTTAAAGGGGTAAGAGATATTCTTAGAGTGCATTCTTCTAGATTTGCCCATTTTTGAGCTCTATTTAATGATAAATTTATGATCCCGTTCGAATTTCGACGGTGGGGATTTGGGCGAAAGCCGCATACACCGGGATAGCATCTGCGTCGGACCTGCTTACCGGTTCAATCCATTAAGCTAGTATCCGTTCATCAGTGATACCGCTTTTACTAAGGCAGTCAGTAGAAAATCCTCATCAGCAGTTCACTTGTAGCTAGCCACAACAAATTTATTAGCCGGCCGGCGCGACATCACCTACATATCCATCCTACACAACCCAATAGTCCTTCTCCCTAGATTCCCTGGGCAGCCCACCCTCTCAAGTATATGTGCCCTCAGTGATCAGGTAGCCCTTCCCTATTCCAAATCTCCCGGAACGTTGGTTCGACACATCCAAGAAGGCAAATAGTCATACCTACAAGGTAAATTTCGAAAAACTAGAGTACCGGCATGGGGTGATGTTAGTCGATTTAGTTTCTCAGCATATTTTCAGGGATTTGTACCACAGGGTATGGACTTACCATCTCCGCTGTGGATACCAACCGCTGCTGTAAGATATTCTCAAGGTGAGTTCTAGGACT
>QLOI01000044.1:0-14907 GCA_003313605.1 Tuber umbilicatum | reverse complement strand
GGGTAGGAAGGATGGTGAGACCTTATCCTAATAAATACTTCCATCTTCACCCATATCACGCACATGGAGCGTCAATTGCCATGAAGCCATTCAGGACAGTTATACTGCTAAAAGCAGTTTAGCGTTGAACGTGAGAGTCCGTGAAAATAGCGTCATAGGGGGATCTTTTCATGGATATTGCGTCACATCTCGGCTCATTGAGCAAAAGTCTGAAATAAAAATATACTAGGGTACGGGCGGAGGTGACGAGACAGACAGGGGTTTTTGAGTCCGGGCGTAGTTACAAGTACCGCCAGAGGGAAAAAAAATATTCAATTCGGCCGGAGTGATGCCAGGAGGGGCGAAAGGCTTTGACATCTTGAACTCCTGTCCATCCCATCACCTACGTCCACACCCGAGCAAGCCACGCCGGAGGGGCTCGGGTAGTTGGGCCTGGGGCGGAGACACCTGAGATTTCCTCTGTTGTTGGATATGAATGTGTGCGGCACATACATATAGCCACCGGGCAAAAGCATGATACCTCATAAACCTGGCTCTCATCCGTCATCCGACATCTCTCGAAGTCGAGCTGGGTCACCACTGCATGTTTTCCTTTTCCTCGCAATTAAATGCCAGAAGGTGGCCTTCCCTGTCCCACAGGTGCTTCACAATGGCCAACCGACCCAGACCTAGAGTTCCTAAATAAGATGTGTCCGGGGAGGGGGGGGAGAAGAGACATCAGGAACGAGAAAAAAAAAACCGAGGGAAAGAGGAAGCCCACAGCTTATCCTGAAAGGGGAATTGCTCGTGAGTTACAGGTATCAGCTTGTAGCGTTCAGAATTTCCCCTTTTTCTATTCATCTAGCATGTAACGTTACGGAAGGGACGGAAATAAATAATATTCGCGCGCATTGCTTTTATCCCCCTAATCTGAACCCAAATCCTATCCGACATACTCTATTTAAACTCGAAAGCCGATTGCACCGGCAGCGCCCAAGCACTGTGTAGATAACACCTGAGGTGGATGGGTTGTTAAGCAATGCAAACGCAGGATTTTTGATAAAAAATTGTGGAAATCTGCATTTAGCAGGGGAGCTACAGTTCCACAAGCGAGGGAAAGCTAGATAAGGTATGAGATACCAATTATATCATCCTTCTGTTGTTGTTTAGCTCTGGTAAATCTTCCTTCATATTTTATTTGCTTATACGACTTAAATATCATGGGTCGCTGAACACCACCAGTAAAAAGAAGTAATGGTGGAACAAATCCCACAACCCCAATTGGCCGATCGCACAATCGTGATGAAAATCATGTCTGAGATCGAGTATGAAAGTCCGTGAAAATAAGGAAAATCCCACGACAAAAGCTCAGAGCAATCACCAAGTATTCAGTAGGGATTTGAGTCATCCCCCCGTATTTCGTTTTAGCTCCCGAGGAAAGCCATTTATTCGTTGTTCGCCCAAGGTACCTTAACTTCGATTTGCAAGTTAAGGTGGGGATATTATGGACGTCTCGGGGAGCAAAAGCCGAATCTGAGTGAATGCGGCTGATGCAGAATATTTAGCTAGTGGGTGTCTTGTATTACGCCAATAAGTACCCGAGTGCAGTAACCGCTGCCAAAGTCCCCAGGCACAGTGCGATTCCGAAAAAAAGCTTATCCTAACGACAAAGTTGCCGACTCCAACAAAGGAAGGAGGATCTTTCTCGTCTACGATACTCACGTATATACAACTCGAACCATGAAACTCCAGGACTGCTTGTGCAGCCGAAAATACAGTATCCATCCGCCCCACCATTCTCCGCTCCAGCTCACTTCGCACCGCCGACCCCGTCACTCAAGATATTTTACTCCACATTCCCCAATCACCTCACCCTCCCCGGCCCCGGGTTCGGAAAGCAGAAGCAAAAAATAGGAAACAGGTAAGGAGGAAATACCGTTCGGAATAAACCCAACCCCGCGGCACGGAATCGGGTGACACGAGAGTGCTAATTGGGTGAAACAACATTCTAGCTGCAAACTTGGTAAAACCGAAGCCCGACATAGCTACCTCTTATCTTGAGAGCCCACGGCGCAATTTAATTTAGTTCTGCTCTAACAAAATGGCCCGGGCGGATCTATCGTAGCGAGTGTCCCAAACGATACCTATTGTTCTCGCAGAGTGAGCTCGCCACCCCCTTTATCGCCACGATTGAAACTGATTCACGCGCGCAAGCCGCAATTCGAATGCTCAACTTTTGTGGTTTCTCTGATTTCCAAGATTAGTATTTGAGGATTTGGTTCCAACGATCGGTTGGTTTCTCTTAGTGTGAACCAGGGTGATTGACTCGCCCTTCTCGCCTCCCCATACCATAGCGCTCCGCCCAGGGCCGCAATATCATTCGCTCGGGTAACGGGTCCTACAGGGTGGGGGAGTCGCTTTCGTGAAATATAGGGCAAGTGTTTGAATGTCCGGATATTCACCTCCGTTTAGGAATGATGAAACAACTCAGACACAGAAGTAGCGCTAGAATCACCGATTTGGATTTGTTAGGTCTACGAACGGAAGGGGTGGTGTTTAGCTAGGAGTGTGTGAGAATTGATGCATATGTAGCCAGGTATGGGAGGCTGGTGACTGATATGCGATCGGTGTAGTATGCTGTGCAGAGTGCGGTCAGGTAGGGACATCGTGTACAATATATGAAGAATCGTTTATAGATCCACACATTATCACTCGGATCATGCGAACCTAGCAAACAATATGGTTCTTGCTGAAAAAAATAATGAGGGAAGGAAAGGGAATACTGCTGTTTCCGGAAATGTGGTTTGACAATAGATATATACGTATATGGTGGACGTGGACTGCGAGTGCACACAGCGCGTAGTAAAAACCCGTTCTCTAATGCGAAATCAAGGTCCGGAAGTCCGAGTATCGGTGTAACGAGAGGATCTGCAGAAACCACTGTCGTAAAAGCAGCTGTCATATATATCATGAGTCGCATAGCTCTGGCCACCTCGATTTGAGCCCCATTCAGAGTTTATATTTGTGCGTTGTGGCTTGAGGCGAAGGTTGAGATAGACCTAGGACGCGCGGCCGCGAGCCTTTAGCAAACAAGCACTCTCTTTTTCCCTGGCGCCCCACCCCCCTTCTACCCTTCTCCCTCCCGTTTCTCCCACCCCTCTCCCACCCTCTTTCCACCCAGCTTCTTCCATCATACTTCTTCCACCCCACTTCCCCTCACCCCTTCTCTTTCCACCCCGGACCATCACTTCTTTTCTCCGCCCTTTACCTCGTTACAACCACCTTCACAACTTATCACCCTCATTGTAAGTCCACCCCGTTAACCCATTTTCCCATTGTTTGATAGATTATTCGGCTAATTTGTTTATTTAATTCCTTCCTCCATTGAATCTCATTTCAGCTTCACCTCCCTTATTCACAATTACCCATGACCGCCATCTTATTCTCCTACGTCGCTGTCCTTGTTGCAGGGACCATTCTTTTCGGCTGGAACTTGGTATGTATCACAAGCTGGCTGTTGTGTGGAGTTTGTTCTAACTTTGTATTACTCTAGGCCGAATTGAATGCCCCGCAGCGGGAAATTCAACACAGCTTGGGGCTTAACGCTGCTCAATTCGGTATGACCACTAAACCCTCCCTGTTAGGACTTTGCATAGTGTTCGTTTTTTGTTTTGTCTACCCCTAGGTGAATTGTAGCTGTGGACTTGGGGGGCCTCTGTCAGGCGAATCGTTACTGCCGTATCATAGACTCTTGGTTTTTTTTTCTTTCTTTTTCTTTTCTTTTTTTTGACTCTACGAACTGCTTCGTGAATCTTGTTCTTGGCCTATGTTTCCTCAAGAATTAATTGTTGAAGTGTGTAATGGTAGTTGTGGTTTTTGCTATAGCAAGGTTACTGGTTGTTTCTTTCCCGCTTCACGTTATCTCCCCATATACCTTTCCTCTGGATTCCAAATTCAAAACTAACAATATCTTTTCTGCTAGGTTTTGCCTCTAAGTGTCCTTGCTGTCGGAGGCCTATTTGGTTCCCTTATCGCAACCCCTGCTATGAATACCGTCGGCCGTAAGAAGGTCCTCATCTGCACTGCCCTGATGTTCGGCCTCGGAGGCTTTCTCAAGGCTGGGGCAGGGGGCGTCGCCGTTTTGACCATTGGTAGATTCCTCAGTGGAATAGCCGCAGGATCAGTTGCGGTTATCGTGCCAATTTATATCAACGAGATCGCACCACCCAATTCCAAAGGAGCATTGTAAGTTAAATATGATTCCGATCTTTCGGAAATCAGACCTAACTGTTACAGTGGCGCCCTGACACAGATATCTATCAATTTGGGCATCTTGTCTACTCAGATTATGGGGATCTTCTTAGGTAAGTCACAAATTTCAATATTCTCCGGTTTTCTTCAATTCTAATTAACTTCACTACTACAGAGAAAGAAGGACATTGGCGCTACATTCTTCTCACAGGAGGTGTTGCCGGTTTGGCGCAAAGCGTTGGACTACTGTTTCTTCCAGGGTCTCCGGTTTCTTTGGTCGCCTCTGGTGACATCGAATAAGCTCGAAGGGAGCTTATCAAGATCCGCGGGACTTCCGACGTTGAGCAAGAACTTGCAGGCTATCAAAACCAACATGCCGGTAAGCTTGTATTTGGTTCATTGCCATATCCTTCTCCACCATAGAGCATACTTGCGGATACTTACACTAGGTGGCCAGGCCAATCGGATGAAGCAAATAGCTCCGAGCCTGTGGGCGAACAAAGTCCTCTCCTCGAAGCCGAACATGGTAAGCTTTATCCTTTCCCCCCATCACTGCTCCCCTTACTCTCAGACAATACTTACCCCCGGCAACTAGGCCAATCGGAGAGACCAAACCACACGAGCCCATAAGCGAAAATGACCCTCTCCTCGAAGCCGGGCCCACTCTTGAACGAGAGAACAAGATCGGATTGATAGAGTTTGTAACCAAACGTGAATACCGTCTTGGTTTTATGATTGTTGCTGGCGTCATGTTGGCACAGCAACTTACAGGTAAGTAGTTGGACAGTATCTTTCTCGGGTCGCCAAGCCCCTGCTAATCTGATGGCTTTATCAAATGTTAGGTATTAATGCCGTCGTTTTCTACGGTGTTTCTATCCTCCACGATCTTCTCCCCAATTCCGCCAAATATCTCAATGCGGGATTCTCGGGTGTCAATTTGTTTGTCACTTTGGGGGCATCCCTATTGTTTGACAGAGTGGGTCACAGGGATTTGCTCTTGGTGTCTATGTTCATGATAGGACTCTCCTCGGCTGCCCTCGCAGCGGGTATCTTTTCCGGACTGGCTCTCCTTTCCGCAATTTCAACCTTACTCTTTGTTTCGTCTTTTTCTCTGGGTTTGGGCCCTCTCCCTTGGATGGTCGCCTCTCGCAAGATAGACCCCAAGGGTGTTGACACCGTCTAGGATAGAAGGCCGACCCTAAGGAGGTGGATAAGGTATTTCCGGATCCAAAATTTGAAAAAGGAAAGAAGGAGAGAGTGTTCAAGGTACTCGAGGTTGGGACAAATCTTCCTTGTAGAACAAATCGACTTCTTGTACGTCAGGAGTATGAGATGATTGAATGTGAGCTGTTGGAGGTCGAGTCAGTCAAATGGTCAAACATTGACTCGCAGACTGGGATGCCAGCGTGGCACTTGAATCTGGATTACCAAATGGCCGGTCAACCCGGTTCAGGTACGTAGTATTTGTATTGGTTCATTTCTGACCCCTCTTCTGACAAATGAACAGGAAAAAAAAAATTTCTTTCTTACCTCCTGGTACGCAGGCTTCTGGCTAGTCAACCATCTGTTTTTCGCTCAAATGACAGCGAGTGCTATTTGTTTGATAGCGTTTCCAACGGCAGAGAGACCGATGCCAATTACCTGTTCCATCTCCCCGAGAATCAGAAGAAGGCGCTTTGGATCCTGACGGATGGGGCACTTACCGATGAAAGATGGAATAAGAGCCACAGTTGGTTTGTAGTACTGGCAGCCTCGCCAGCAAAGATGAAAGCTTCGCGTCAGTGGGAAAAGGATCGGAATGTTGCATCACGCTACATGACCAACTGGGGGTGGGATGAGATTGTAGTTGCTTTCTGGTAATAATCCTTTCTCATGCTACAAAAGATACCTGCTGACCAAACTATCTTGTAATAGTATAGCAAATGGCGAACCGCCTACTCCACGCCAAATTGCAATGCTCTTCACAACCTTCAATTCTTTGCGGCCTATCGCCAGGACCTGCTTGCAGTCAATCTCGGTGATGGATATTGATGCCTATAACCGTACACTTGATAAGTACCTTGGCGAAGTTGATCGCGAAATAATTACCTTCCATACACAGGGTGCGTTCCAAACGGTAGAGAATAGTATACATCAGCAAGCTTCGCATAAGATAGCTATTATCCATCCCACCCGTAATAGGAGGTCGTGTAACGATCGAATCGTTACCAGATGGATCGCCCACAAGATCTTCGAGAAGGCACAGATGAAGTCACAATTGATGTGTTTTGAGCTCTACAAACAGCTCGCCCACTAAAGATCACTCCGCACCTCGGCTGGCTGGATTTTCGAGGCATATGTACATAACTGGTTCCAAGCGGGTGGATCGTTTAATGCTGATCAACTTCCGATTGAAGACAACAACACCCCGCCCCTCAAATTCAAGATAAATCGGTCCGAATCCATTAATTATTTCACGGATGCCAAAAACTTGGCGACACTGGTTAGAGTAGAGGGCGGCCTCGGTATTGAGCGAGATGTGATCGGAAAATATTTCCTCCCATATGCCGCGAACTTTGAATTAGTTGCTGGACTTGTGTTGAGTAGTTTGGATACGTTGATTCTATTTCAAATCACCATCGCCAAGAGTCACGACATCAAATTACCGTAAGAACTCGAATAATTGGACCCGGTCTCATGTCGTTGGGCTTTCCTCTCTCAGTAAGGTCAAGAAATTTTTGTTTTTTTTTCTGTCTCGGAGGAGGGAAAGGGGCAGTGTTTTCGCAGTGTTTTCGCAGTGTCTTTTGCCCCCTTTCCATACAAGGGAATTTCGGACGACATGAAACCGGGTCCAATTATTCGAGTTCTTACGGTACGTGGGGTAAAGAAGCTTTTTGAATCACGACCTGCTACTATCAAGATCATATATCTTGTTTTCGTTATCCCGGAAGACTGCACAAGCGAATACTCTCGCGCACAGAGTGTGCCGGAAGCCGGAGATGTTAAACCCGGGGCAGCTGACCTGACCATCAACCAGTTCAGACTTGTTCTCACAGAGGAGGTAATGCGGTCAATGGTTACTTGGGGGCCTTCCCAGGTACAGGAGGAGGACGGGAGTGGGGATGAAAGTGGCAGTGGAGGCTATGACGAGGATGATACAGCGATGGGTGGCACACAATAAGGTGTGAGACAATGGTGTGCAGGGTACTGTGGAGATTTGTTTGTATCGCGCATTTTTTGTAAGAGCGGCAATAGGCTTAACTTTGTGTTTAAGTTGTGATTTCTGTTCAAGGTTGATGTGGAATTTGTGTTTTGTGGAGAACCCATTTGTAATCACCCCTTTCCCATTTTCACTATGCCTGTTGCCGTTTCCCTTTTCCTTTTCGCTTCTTTATTCTTTTGGAGACGGCAACTTCGCGTGGGGATATATTTTCTTGTAAACAATACAGCATAAAATTCTCCTATGAACATAATGTTTGTTGACAGCAAAATTCAACCTTCTATCATTGCAGTGTCATATGCTGAGCGATTTTGTGTCTATCACATAACAAGATCATTTCCCCCTCCTAGCAGTTTGATCTGTTTGACTTTCTTTCTACCTCTTGAACTTTAGTCTTCATCGTATATAAATTTACTGATGTTGTTCGTACCCACTCTCACCTTCCTTGAACAATCGGCCATGTAGTCGATTGTACAATACTGCGGTTGGGTATCCTCTAGCTATCATTTCAGTGTCAGCCAAGGTCCGGGACAGGCGCTGCGGACCTCCTAGAAGCAGAGCTCACTGATCCATTTTAGAGCACATAATTGATTAAAAGATGTAAAAAGGAGATGAAAAGGAAGGCAATTCAAAAAGAAGACTTTTTGTAAAGAATGAGAGAAGGTACCGGTATCATGGAGGGGGGGCTAGTTTAATTGCAAAGGCATTGGGACAGGACATGCTGCGGAGGTGTAAAATTATGGGGAACTCTTCCCAGGTGATCTCGGAAAATTTGGTGAGAGAGGCGGCAAGGATCCGGCAAGTTACCGGTAATTAAGTTACCCGCCTGCCCGGTATTGGCATCATACTTGACAAAATGTAATAAAAAAGAAAGAAAAAAAAACCATAAGCGATGTTCATCGGAGTCATCCTCACCTATGCGTGTGTGAGTGTGCATGGGTGTACCGTGCTCGTACCAGTACCCCGCCTCCTTCAATGCCCTACTATAGGCTGATACTCGTAGAATGCCCTGATGCGGTTTCGTGGTGTAGTTGGTTCTACACCACAAAATCATTATAAAATTCATCATAATGCACCCCTAAACCCGAATAGGCAGTTGATGAGTTAGCTATTGGTTCACTAGATCACCCGAATGATGATATATGACAGCATACAGAGGGGAGTCAGTCCGGGCCTGGAAGACGGACGGGCCGGGCTGTTTGGAGCACTGATATCAACCTTATCTCTCACACACCCGCCCAGGCCGGTAGGTCAATTATCCTCAAAAATAACATTTTGTAATCCCTCCAGCTTCAGTACAAACCGCGGACCCCTCTGGCCTGGCATCAGAAGGGTACTGCCCAACTGTAGTACTTGATTATTGTGTAATCGACTGTGTTTAAGGTTGTTAGAAGGAGGGGAGGGTGGGTACGAAAGCTATTGATAGATTTATGTAACGATGGCTCTAGGATTCCAGTGGAAAGAAAGTCAAACAAGTCAACCACGAGGACAAGGAAATGATCTTGCTATGTGATAGATACAAAATCACACCACAAACGTATGATCCTATAACAACAGTAGGTTGAATTTCGCTACGAACAAAGAATATGTTCATTAGTGAATTTTATGCTAAACTGTTTACAAGAAAATATATTCCCTCCCGTAGCAGCCGTCTCCAAAAGGATAAAGAAGTGAAAAGGAAAAGGGAAACGGCACTGGACATAGCGAAAAAGGGGGGGGATTACAAAAGTGATCCCCACAAAACACGAATTCCATATCAACCTTGAACAGAAATCACAACACAAACACAAAATTAAACCTATTGCCCCCCATACAAAAAATGCGCGATACAAATAAATCTCCACAGTACCCTGCACACCATGTCTCACACCTTATTGTGTGCCATCCATCGCTGTATCATCCTCATCGTAGTCCCCACTGCCACTTTCATCCCCACTCCCGCCCTCATCCTGTACGAGGGAAGGCCCTACAGTAACCATTGATTGCATTACCTCCTCTGTGAGAACAAGTCTGAACTGGTTGATAGTCAGGTCAACTGCCCCAGGTTTAACATCTCCAGCTTCCGGAACACTCTGAGCACGAGAGTATTCGCTTGCGCAGTCTTCCGGGATAACGAAAACAAGGTTTATGTTCTTGATGGTAGCTGGTAGTGATTCATAAAGCTTCTTCACTCCATGTAATTTGATATCATGACTCTTGGCGATGGTGATTTGAAATAGAATCAAGGTATCCAAACCACCAAACACAAGTCCATCAACTGATTCGAAGTTTGTGGCATAAGGGAAGAAATATTTTCCGATCACATCTCGCTCAATACCCTGGCCGCCCTCCACTCGAACTAGTGTCGCCAAGTTGTTAGCATCCGTGAAACAGTTGTGGGATTCGGACCGATATATCTTGAATTCAAGGGGCGGAGCGTTGTTGTCTTTAATCGGAAGTTGATCAGCTCCGAATGATCCACCTGCTTGGAACCAGTCTTGTACGTGCGACTCAAAAATCCAGCCGGCTGCGGTGCGGAGCGATTTTTGGCGGGCAAGCTGTTTGTAGAGCTCAAAACACCTCAATTGTGACATCATCTGCGCCTTCTTGTAGACCTTGTAGGCAATCCATCTCGTGGCAATTCGCACATTATATGACCTCCTATTATGGGTGGGATGCATAATAGCCATCCTATGTGAAGCATGCTGATGTACACTATTCTCTACCGTTTGGTACCCCCCCTGTGCAATGAATGTACCAATTTCGCGATCAAGTTCGCCAAGGTAGCCATCGAGGCTATTATTATAGGCATCAATATCCATTACCGAGATTGACTGCAAGCAGGTCCTGGCAATCGGGCCAAAAGATGTGAAGATTGTAAAGAGCATTGCTATTTGGCGTGGAGTAGGGGGCTCGCAATTTGCTAGGCTATTTCAAGATAGTTTGGTCAGACAGTGTCTTCTTTAGAGGGAGAAAGGACTGGTACCGGAAAGCAGCTACAATCTCATCCCAACCCCAGTTACTCATATAGCGGGATCCAACATTCCTATCCTTCTGCCACTGCCGCGATGCTCTTATCTTTGCTGGCGAGGCTCCCAGCACCACAAACCAACCATGGCCCTTCATATTCCAGCTCGCATCTGTAAGCGCCTCATCCGTCAAGATCCAAAGCCGATGCTTTTGGTCGTCAGGGAGGTCAAATAAGGAATTGGTGTCAGTTTTGCTGCCATTGGAATCGCTATCAAACAAATAGCAACGGCTATCGTTGAAGCGATAAACTGTCGGTTGACCAGCCAGAAGTCTGCGTACAAGGAGGTAAGAAAGAAAAAAAGATTTTCCTATCTACTAGTCAGAGCGGAGGTCAGAAAGGAACTAAGGCAAATACTACGAACCTGAGCCCGGTTGACCAGCTATTTGGAAATCCAGATTCAAATGTTGCGCTGGTATTCCGGTCACAGAATTAACGTCCGTCCATTTTTTCGACTCGACCTTCAATAGTTCCCTTTCAATTGCCTTAAACTCTTGACGTACAAGAAGTTGATTGATTCCACCAGGAAGCTCTGACTTAACCTCCAGTACCTTGAACACTTTCTCCTTCTTTCCTTTTTCGAATTCTAGATCTGGAAATACCTTATCTACCTCCTTAAGGTTGATCCTGTATCCCAGACGGAAGCCATGCTGGGGGCGAGGAATGGAGAATGTGCGATCCTCGATGACAGATAGTTGCTTGCCCCACAATTCATCGTACAGACGGTGCATGATGTTAAAAGTAGAGGCGCTGGTGAACCTGGGGCGATGGTAGCTTTTGGTTTGTGATAGTGGAGAAGAAAACCACTCAGCTGTGTTGCTGGTAGGGGGTGTATATATGATAGGTGTTTTTCAATGGATGGTGGGAGCGGGATGACTCGCTTAGTACTTAAATAAGAAAATTGCTACAAGAGGGTAACCAAATTTACCTGGCTGGCCAAGCCATGGCTTTGTGAATGGAGCTTGGGGGGTCTTGGCAACGACTTTTCTTGCTAGGACTGAGAGATGCTGTGCACTATGCTAGAAACCCGAAACTGTGGAAAATTTAGGATACGGACAGGGACCTGGGAAAAACAAGGATTATTTTGTAGGTTAAACCTAATTAATTATGCCGAAATATATTCCCCAATGCCTGTACCACTATTTGAGTAAAAAGATATGTTTTGGATGCGCGTCAGACTTTGCAACCGGTTTCGTGGAGTAGTTGGTTCTACACCATGTTCTCGGTGGAAAATATTGACTTCTTACCCACTAAACCCAACTAAGCCAATATTCACATAACCGAGCCGCACACCCTACCCAAGTCTACAGCCTTGGTTTCCGAAGCTCCGATAGCTACATCACTTCCGATAGGAAATCCGGGCAAGATGAAGCACCAAAAGATCACACTACTCGAGTACGAGTACACCATATTTGTACCATATTGCATCCGATCAAGTAAATTTATTTTTAGTCTCCAAGAAGAAGCATTTACAAACAAGCCTTCCCTTCATTCCTTCGCTCCTTCCTTCTTTCCCTCCTTCTCTCCTTCTTTCTCGTTCCGCTCTCCATCGCCTCCGAAGAAGCGACGAAAGCATGATAAAAAAAACACAAAAACAGAAATGCAAAAAAAAAGACAGCGAGACTTCCTTCCGAACTTTTTTGAGGAATGAGAGAGGAAACACTGCCCCCGTCCATGCAAATAATAGCAGATTCTCAGAAGAAAAAGAAGAAAAAAAGAAGAAAAAGTAGCATGAAAACAGAACCCGACCAGGCACCGGAGAGTGTAGAGGACAGAGGCGAGGGCCTTTCAGCTTGCCATATTCCGCGGCCCCCTCCTGTCCAATCAAAACCATGAGTGGAGTTAACCGCAGAAAGCCGAACACAGACCATGAAAAGAGGCCGGAGGTGAGGAGGGAAGGAAAATGAAAAATGAAACGGCGGAAAAATAAAGGGGGGGATGGGAAACAAGGGAAATCGTGGTAACGAGGAAAAAAAAAAGAGCGAATGCAACAAATTATTGTCTCAATCAACCTCAACCATGCCCTTTCCTCCTTGACTTAGGGCAATATTAAAACAGTCAACGAGGATGGAATAATCTGCCATCCATTTCTCCTCGTCCTGAGCCATCGAGTCAAACAGCAACACAATCCCATCACTTCTCTTGAATTTTCCATCAAAGGAGACCATTCTCCAATGGTCGCCCATGGTGACAAATCCGTATACAGTACCGTCACCGTTGTGATCCCACATGTCCTTCAGAGAGAGAAAACACTGCTTTCTCGCTTGCCCAAGAGAGACCTTCTTTGCTTCGACAACTAAAACATAGTCCTTTTGGTCGTAAGATATGCGGTCCATCACCAAGAATTCCTCCATACCACTAGTACTGGAATAAATCGAGGTAATTTCCTTCTCTCGAGATAGGTGTCGATTCCGCATTGTCTCATCTTTGAACAAAGCGAGCAGGGGATAGATTGTCAAGACCACAATGTCATTTATGTTGGCCTCCTTGAAGTCGGGATTGGCCTCTGTTGGGTATCCCCCAACCTTCAGGTAACGCACCAAGCCTTTATAGATTTCCCTCGTCACCTCGGATATCACTTTTGGTCCCAATAAAACATTTTCCCTTCTAGCATCTCCTTGACCGGAATTCCAGGTAAGTCCAAGCTTAGTTTCAACCTCTTTTCGGCTTCGGGGATTGACATATTTGAATACGAAGTGGTCCACTTGCGGTTTCTCCATTTTGTGGTATCTGCATAGCCATTAACAACTCATTGGTCTTGGTATAATAACAAAACTTAAATATTTTATTAAACCTACCTGTCAAGTTGGCTTTCCGAATTCCCACCTTGGAATCTTTGGTAGTTGCGTTCCCCTTTCCGTTTTTTGTAACAGCCTTGCTGTGACTCTTTGTCGATAAGGCCCCTGCCCACCAATCAATCACCTATTAGCATGTGTGCTGACAGTCAAATGTATAGACATCCTCCAACTTACTAGTGAATTGTTTAGGTTGTTTGTTATGATAGATTTCGCGTATGTAGTCATCTCGCACGGTAGAGGAGTAGATTGAGTTCAGGGAGATGGAGGGTTCGGGTGTGCGTGTATACTAGTTTTTACATTAATTTTAATCACTTACAGGCAGGAGAAGTGGGCCAGGAAGGAAGTACCTTAATCCCCTCTGGGGCGATTCTATGAGATTGTCCAAAACCAATCACGAATGAATGTGCGAGAATTCCGCGACAGAGACCATGTTCTCCCCCTCCACCAGAGATGAGGGGGTTGATGCTGGCTTTTAGTCCGCAGCGGATATAAAAAATTCCGATATGCTCCGATCTAAAAGCTTTGGCACCAGAGATGTTCATCCAGTCGATGTTGCGCTTGCCAGGTTCGACGGGAATCTCGCCCATGGCCGGCGTACCATTGGTATGGAAGATATCCTGCTTTCGATACAGCTTCCCAATCTCCTGCTGGATGACCCCGATCTCATTATTGACCATCATAATTGAAACCAGCGCTGTGGGGCAGATCTCCTTCTCCAGACGCTCTAGATTGATCAAACCGTTGTTCTTGACGGGGAGATACGTGGTCTCGTACCCCTCATCTTGCAAATGTTGGCACAAATCCAACATACACTTGCACTCTGTCTGAAATGCGATGATATACTTCTTAGACTTGTGAAATCTTTCCACATACATGGCGGACGCATCATTCGACCCCGTGGCTCGAGCGGTGGATATGATCTCCGTTGGGTGACCTCCGGTGAGCTTTGCAACACGCTGACGTGGAACATCAATCACCGTCTCTGTTTCCCAGCCATAGGCATGTGTGCGTGGATGAGAATTTATGTTGCGACCGGTATAAATGGGCAGTATAGAGTCGAGCACGCAAGGGCCCGTAGGAGTACTAGCTTTCATGTCAAGGTAGACTGGTCGAAATCCTTCGTCCGTTATTGTGGTTGCTTGAGAATACCTAATCGCCAGGGCCGTTATTTTCCCAATCACATGGTAAGAAATACAAAATGGAATGGGAAAGGAACGTACCACTAGAAGGGGACACCGTCACATCCACCCTCAGACCATTCCCAACAGCAACTTCTGCGGGCCCGAGTCTATTCTTATTCATAAAGTTACTCGCATCTATTTGCCGGTCCTTAACATCTGCTTTTACAGCTGCCTGTCCATCCTTCTCGCTTGAAGATATGAATCCGCGGCGCAGTTGTGCTGTCAATCTCCTCTGTAGTGTTGCAGAAGGGCGGGTTGAAGCACGAGAGAAGCTTGCTTTGCGTTGAACAACCTTGGCGGCTGTCATCATGGTGTAAGGGTTAAAAATGTGTGGAATGTCCTGCAGGAATGTGCCTCTCGGATAGCAGCAGCGGAAAGGTAATTGTCGGAGGAAGAGTTAAAAATTGCGGGTTGACGAGTTGTGGAGGTGCTGGGGGGAGAAAGAAAGGGTTGGTTGGGTTGATGAGAGAATCATAGTAATGTGAAGCAGGG
>QLOI01000043.1:0-50758 GCA_003313605.1 Tuber umbilicatum | reverse complement strand
GCGGGAGGGAGGGATAGAGGGGAGGGGGTGTATATGTGTGTAATGGATGGAGGTACTGCCGTATATAGTAGGTTTATCCTATCGTACAATGTAAGAATTATGATCACAAAATGGAGGGATAATTTGGGAGAAGCCGAATCGTAGGAATGCGAGTGAGTGAGTATGATTGGCTGAGGTGGTTTTTTTTTCCCCGCAGCATGCGCACCCCCGAGTGGACAATCCCCGAGAAAGAATCGGCGGAGGTGACATACGGGCGGTCAGGCGCTATCGCAGTGCCGGAGAGATTAACAATTAGCGATTAGGACAGTCCTATACACTTTGACGGGAACTCCCCGCAGCACTTTTGACCAACCGCACATCAGAGCTCCCCAATACCACGACCACCGCATGTCATCACGCCATCCGAGAAATTTAAGATCTCACAGCGACATGGGGTTTTCGACCCCGAGGCACAATTTCTCCGGATATCGTCCTCCCCATCTTAACCATTGGGGGATCCCAGCTCCCGAACGCTACAAGCCCGCCCGGCAGATTAGGAACGGAAAGGAAAGAAACACATATCACATTGTGGCGGTAGACATGTATCGTACTGGCCGAGTAGAAGATGAAGCCGAGCGGTATGCCGCAGCACAGGAGGGTACAGTACACAGAAAAATTGCGAGTATCGCTTCACGCGCTTGGGTGCCCGACGACACCAGATATCACCCGCTTACCCGCCGTTGGGAAGTGAAATTTGGTCAAGCTTTTAATTTCAATCTGTCGTGCTGCTATCTAGAAGACGGCCATAGCGGTACAGTGGACATAAATAAATAGATACAAACATCCGAATACGGTGCGGCCCACCGAGATCGCGCGCCCACGTTCATGCCAACCTTTCATTCCTGCAACAAGGTACCACATTCCTGATGAAAAGAAGGGGGGAGCTTCCACCACCACCGCCAGGACGGACGAACGACTCTTCACGGCGCCAAGGAATGTGCGGCGGCTCGACGGACGGAAGCGCAGGGAATGCCTGCGGAATAGGGCGCACACGGATCGACAACTCTTTCTCGATTCCCGCCGTTTTCCGCGACCGGTTGGTCGGCCGGGATCTACCGGTGACGGCCAAATACATCGTTATTTCACCCTTATTCGCCGAGTTCTCGGTTGTGTTGGGCTCCCGTTCGAAAGGAGGTGGGTGAGATCTCGGACGGGGTGTGGAAGCCGGGGGAAGAGAACCGCCAGGGCGACAAGGCAGCGGCGAGCTTGTACTAATGCGATAGGAGCCGGAACCCTCGTGGGGGGGGGGCTGGGACGACGAGGAAAGTACTCCCGATTTCCTGGGTGGCGGGTATTATCCCGAGCAAACAACCGCTTTCCATCATTTCCCTCGCTGTTCGCCCGCGCGCGCCGATTCGTGTCCGGTTTTGTCGGATTCTCTTCTCCATTTGGTTTCCGAATCCGTCTTTCTTGCACATTCCACCCCCTCCCCCTAACCACGCCTCCGGTATGCTGTATCTTACCATACCGCCTTTCTTCCTAACCCCTATCTCGGACAAGACCTCATACTGTTAGAACTAAATGCCGAGTCGGCGCGGCTAGGGTAAGTAAATTATTTCAAGTCACTTATGGGATGATCTAGGGCTAGGTATCGCAGGTCACTTTTCACATCATGTAGCGTTATGATACACTTGGCTCATCAAGTTGTCGTATTGGTGGCAGTATTCTACCAAACTGTATGCCGTAGGTCGGGATTCGGCCAGTGTTATGAATGTCGAAGACTATATTGTTGCAAACGACCAAATTCCGAACATTCCAGTACACGGGTAACAGAAAGATCACAAATTCCAACATCCTAATATAGATGTTAAACCCCCCACTGAAACAAATCTTGACGGGGACCGGCATAGGGTACGTAAAACGAAACCAACATGGCCATAGGCCAGTAAACGTATGAGATAAACGACAGGCCCCCAATAAATAACCCACTGTGGACGTTTAATCTATTACGCGGCTGGTAAGACGCTGAAGTATTCGTTAAAAAAGACAGGACATAATACACACCGGTCACCGGACTAGCTCTTTAGTGCGACATCGTTCCCAGATCGGGCGAGGCGGATGGATTTGGTGTGTCTGGGACGCAAAGCTACTATGGGGTCAATGATAACCTGCAATGAGGGAGGTAGTAGATTGGAACGACTCACATCCTATGAGAAAGGTTAGCGGATATCTTGTGCTGACGGGGTTACTAGGTTAGCGGCAACCAAATCACATTACTCACTTTCTAAATTGCCCAAATTATTGTAAGGCGTGCTATGTGTTAGTAGGAGGGGTAGGAAGGGAGGGCAAAAGATTCACGAACGAGCTGCAATGCAATATAAAATGAGCATCAGGTCTAACAAGTAGGAGGGAGATAGAGGCTTGCGTACAAACTTGGAGGGGCAAGTAGTAATTCGTTAGCATGGACAGGTACGGTGGGGCGATTCGATATGCTTACCATCTATTGGAGAGACCAGGGATGAAGTTAGTCTAGGATCGCGGGCAAGAGCGAGGCCTTTAACAACTGTTGATCACGTACAATCTGTAACGGCGGGAGATATATATGAGTAAGGACAGCAAACGAGTGAAACAGTGCGGGTCCGCTTACCATCTAGATGAAGCAAGAAGCCGGGTGTCAACAACTCTCCCGTCCCAGAACCGTAGGAGATCTCGCCCACTTACCCTCTACAACACCCAACGAGTCGGGGGTCAGCAATAGTCTCGCCCTAGAGGAGCGATTGACCCTTTTCACTTACTTCCTACAACACTCAGCAAGCCAGAGGTCAGCAATTCTTTCGCCCAGAAAGGTGGTCGATCCTGTTCACTCACATCCTTCAACGCTCGGCGAGCCAGAGGTCAGCAATTGTCTCGTCCCAGAACCGTGGTTGATCAAATTCACTTACTTCCTATAACCCTCGGCGAGCCAGAAGTCAGCAATTCTCGTCCCGGCGGCGTGGTTGATCCTATCTACTTACCGGCTACAACACTCAGCGAGCCAGAGATCAGCAATTATCTCACCCGAGGACCGTGGCTGGTTCCGTTCACTTACTCGCTGCAACACTCAGCAAGCCAGGGGTCAGCAATTCTTTCGCCCAGAAAGGTGGTCGATCCCGTTCACTCACATCCTTCAACACTCGGCGAGCCAGAGGTCAGCAATTGTCTCGTCCCAGAACCGCGGTTGACCCCATTCACTTACCGACTAAAGTACCCGGAGAGCAAGAGGTCAGCAATTGCCTCACCCCAGAACCGCGGTTGATCCTATTCACTTACCCACTACAACTCTCGGCGAGCCAAACGTCAGCGATTGCCTCATAACTCAAGTTCGGTGGATTCGGTTACGTACAATCTATAACACCCCGTAGTTCCGTGATTAGCGGCCACCTTTGCCATCTGAGCTATTTACCGAGTTTCCTACCTCCTGTTCTCCCCACAAATTAGCAATCCTTATTCGGCTATCCACTAGCACTGGGGGTGCTGACTTACACTCTGTGCTCACGGGCCAATCCGGAGTTAGCCATGCAGGTTGCCAACCACCTCTAATGCAGTTCACTTACACTCTATAGTCCCCGAACGTCTGGCATCAGCAGTGTGAAGGAGAAATGATCTGGGTATCGGGGTTTCTACTTGCCTTCTATAACCACCAAAACCAGCTCTAAATCAGCCATAGCTCCCTCTGGTCACTGAAAATGCACTTACCGTCTGTAAAACGGGTTAATTTATTGTCAGCTATGCCCCAGTCACTTTAAATCAAGAGGCGTACTCACATGCAAGATGTTATACTCCTTCGAACATATATAGGCGTTGACGCTCTTCAGTATCAGCATCTTGGCAATATTCTCGTCTCTCTGAGAAGCTGCTATGTTCAATGCAGTGCCCCATAGATCGGACCTAGCATTGATATCCACCCCCCCTTCCTCCAATAGTCGTTCAACCACCTTTCCCTGCCCAAGCCACGATGCTATCATCAAATGTGTCAAATCCGTAGGGCAACCTGGCTCCCCCCGGTTATTGAACCAGAAGACCGGAAGCCACGTCGGAGGGCGCTTAGATCCGGTTTCACAAATCAGTTTTGTAGACTCGAACAACTCCATCTGCCGATCCTGCGAATGTTGAAAGTGGCGTGCCCAGTAACTAGCTGCGTAATCAAGAAACGCATATTTCTGGAGGTGCTCATTAACCACCTCCCGCAAAATCCAGCCGCGAGAATCCATCGCTAATGGGTCGTTTTTAACCTCCTCTAGCGAAAGATAGTTGATACAAATTTCAGCCAATAAACGGTTGGAGTCCTCGAAGCAAAGGTTGTACTGCCAGTCCTGGGCGGGCCAATGTCGCTTAAGCAGGAAGTCCCTCGCCGTTTCGTGAGCAAGGTAAATTTTGGAATCAATGATCCGGACGAAATGCCCACAAAGATTTTTCAATGTCCTCTCGAATTCGGGGCAAAAAGGCTCGAGTTGGTTAATTGAATCGTGGTGATGGCTGACTCTGAATGCGACGTTCATTTCCTCAAGTGTAAGTGGCCTTGCAGCTGCTACCACTATCTCTAGAATCCTTCGGGCTTTATCGTGCGACTTTATTTTTCCGAGAATCCTGCTGTAAAATTCGTCTAGTCCACGCGGTGGGGTGGTGACAATGCGAGTCAACTCCTCCGCCGAGTAATCCTCGCTGCCCCTCAATTCCGCGAGAACAAGAGAAACCCAAAGGAATGTCTGATCGGCACCAGATTGGAGGAGGTTTCGCAAGTAACTCAGCCCCCCAGGCCTTCCCCAGTATTCCTCCAGTTCCTCCACGCCGTCATCTATAACGCGAAAAATGTCAGCAGAAATAGCGTCAATCTCTGCCTCCCCCTTCAGCCGGATTGTCGGCGTGAGCAAACAAAGGCCCCTTTCGATTTCGTGGTATGGGCGGCTCGTGATAAGAAGCTTTAGCGGTATCTCGGAATTTGGCGACCTAGCAAGGCCGGCCACGAGACGGATGAGTTGAGCCTGAGTCCCCTCTTTGCACTCGTCCAAGGCGTCCATAACACAGATTACATCGCCACATCCCCCCTCAGCTACCACCCTGACCAAAATATTCCACAAGGTATCAACCTCCTGAGTAAACTTGCTACCTTTAGCCTTAAACCCCTCCTTTGCGAATCTAAGGAGGTCCTTTCTCTGCACGAAAATCTGATGCAGTATGGCGCAAAGAGCAAAGGCTGCGCTTTTCTGTTCTTCGCTGTCATCTCTGAAAAAGAAATAGCAAACGATGGAGTCCGGTCGGCTTTCCAATTGCTTTACGAGGTACGAAGCTATGACAGACTTTCCGCAACCCGGATCCCCGGACAGCCAGAGGAGACTGAATCTCTCTTGCTCCAACCAGTCTTTATACTTTGGATGTTCAGTAACCCAGGAGCACGTTCCCTCGACCGGCTCCCGAACCCGACCCCGGTGCTCCTCGTATCTAGATGTGTAGAGGCATTGCAAAATTTCGGCATCGCTCGGGGACGGGTTCGCGTCCCCGTAATAGACAGGGCTACCGGGGCCGACACTACTATTAGGGCTGAGGTTGCCGCCGCCGTCGCGGTGGGTGTTATTGGCCACGGCACTAGAATTACAGCCACGACACCAATTAGAAGAACTAATATCTACCATACGAATAAAAGAGCATACGTCTGGAGCAAGGGAGGGCCCCTAAAGCGCACGCGTGATAGTCGAATACCCATATCAATTGATGCTCGAACTGAAAGAGGTTGTGTTCGGTTCACTTAGGAATTGAATGAGTTCCTCGATGTTCGCAAAGACAGTTGTCGGCCGGGTATGATAAGGAAGAGCGCAAAAAGGAGAAGAGTTGGGAAGCCCGGAGCCTACAGTATTTTTGCTAGGGTAAGACGGTAATTGTCGAGGGACACCCGCTCAACAGCCCATATCATATAACCCCCGCACTGCCGTCACTCGAGTGCATGGAATGCAGTAAGGATCCCTGTTGAGTGGAGTGTGGCAGCCACCCTCTCAACAAAATTCCACGCCAATCAACGATTCCAAACCATCGAGACGATGCCTCTATCCCAGCCCGCAAGCCATCAAAGTGAATCATCACTTCCCGGGTAGGATGTCCGCATGAATACCGGTGAGTAGGAGTATCGTATCTTGCTTCTAGAAGTGTTTCTAGAGCTGAAACCAGTTTAACGGGGCATTGTCTACTCAAATTCGAATGCCTCCGCCAAACATTACCCCGTGAAATATTTAGTATGACGTGTAGAGAACAAAGCACTGGCATTGCGAGCCTACTGAAGGCAATTTCTTGCCAACGGCGGGTGGACGATGAGCCGTTGATGCGGTGATCGCATTCACTATGCGGGTAAACTTAGCACCCGACACCGGTATCAGAATTCAGGCTCCAATTTCGACGCACCAGAATATGATATAATATTTCATCACGCGGTTCTCCTTCCCTCTGATGTGCACTTCTCCCCCCCCGCAATGCATGTGGGTTTCCTTATCAATACGAGTAGGGTGGATGTGGATAGCAACGGCAACAAACCGGACTCTTCCGTAGAGCAATTTCTAGCCAAGGCGTGCGAATAGTTTAATCTACTTTAATTTCATGCCTTCGGGAGAGGGAATATGGAAAAATATCTACATTTTACGAGGAGTTGTAGGCTATTGACACGTTTTTGAGCAAGTCCACTCGCACAGCCGGGAATACAAAGGGGTGTAACGGGTGTTTTGGCAACTCGACTCCGGATAGCGGCTTGGAAAGGTGATTTGGTCAATTCCGGCGCTCGATTCAGTGCCTAGGACAATGACATTGTTTGGGGCTACGTGGATACGGTACTCGGGAAAAATTAGTGCAAGAATGTGTTATTCTTTTACTTGCGGTTGAGAAGAACAGTTATATTCAGGTTTACCGTAGAAATAATAATATCAGGTCAGGTTGTCTTGCTCAAATCAAGATCCAAATCACCGGAGTGTGATATTTGGCAAATTTTGATTTCAGGGTTTGAGCGTTTTGATTTCAAATCACGGGATCGTTATTCAGAATCATGACCATACCCGCCCAAACACCCCCTAATTATCACACCGCTCCGGTTTTAGCAAACGGTGTCAGAATGGACCCCTAATAGCCGTTCGCCGAACACGCGTTGGTGATTTACATCCCAGAGTATCAACTCAGCGGGGGGAGCCGCCTACACCGATCTATTCCATAGTGCCATGTCAATAATGGTTACTGTACTGTACTCGAGTACAGTAGAGACCTGCCGGAGATAGCCGGCAGACTGCCCACAATCGCGCTGCGGATTCAACAAAAAAAATACCGACAAATCCGAAATCGCCGAATATTATCGTACGTTAGGTAATATCACCCCTTGTACGGTACACAGTACAGTACTAGCACACGATGGCATTTCGAAACCGCCCCAAGGTCCCCGACTGCCGCGCTCCTCCTTGCACCGATACGCTACCCGTTGCGAGGATGGTAACCCGGATCCCCCCAGGACCTTGGTAAGTCTGAGACATGCGTGGAGTCAACGGGACCGGAGGGTTCTGCCAAAAGTCTACTCGTAAGTTTGCGATTGGTTCGTGGCGTCGATTACTCGGAAACTTGCTCCCCAAATCCCCCAGGCCCTTCCAGATTTCACAGCCAAAGTGGGATCTTCCATTGTCTTTCGCTGCATTGTTCCGCCGATGGTCGGGTCCTTAGCCTCACGAGGACTAAGGTCAACGAACAACACACTAAAATTGTCTCGAGAGCGGCGATTTTATCCGGTCCGCCCGTTGAGCCGTGCGCACTTCCGCGGTTGCAGGGGTAACCGGTCAATGGCTGGGAGTGTGAGGAATTGCGGGAGGAGTTGGAGCGGTGATGGGGAGATTCTGTACTGTACTGTACTGTACTCGTAGAGAAGGGGGCGCTAGCGTAGGGCGGTCATATTTGCCAACGAGTTTAGGGGGGAGCATCATACTATACTACACCGTGCACCTCTCGAGAGGGCAGTCACTGGGAAGGAATGATTTAAATCCCACGATCTGCACAACACAGCAAAAGTTATCATAGAGGCTCGGCCTCGAATTCCGGACTTTTGCCGTTGTGGCAATGGTGTCCTCCCCTGATCCTATCACCATCACCGCTGATACTTGCCTCTAGGGGAGCAGAGGACCCACCTGTGACGTTCGCAGTGCGGTATGGTAACAGGAATTTTTACAACAGTCTACCCGTTCGCTCTGAGGATCCCCCCTGTGTCTTTCTATGATACCATTTTCAGCAGGGGTGCTTGTATCGCACGTATAATACTCTGCACGGGCTTATTAAAGATCACCACCGATCACTCGAAAGACTTCTCCAGAGTCAGTACCGGGGTGTATTAGCTAAATTATGGCCCGTTACTGCTCGATCAGCACTAACTCTGAGCAGTGCCCGCGAAGGCAGTTCGTTCACCCTGACATGGCCAGCACCTCAGCCAGAGCCAGGGAAAAAGACGGCCCACTCCACAACTTTGGCCAACACCTCCGTGTTAGGTTCACACGTAGCTAAGATCAAGGGGGGCCGTCCGGCACGCCAGTGTTTGCAAGATGACACCCTACAAACAACCACGTTTCGTAGGATATATCAAACCGCAGTCTGTCTAGATAGTTTGCCAAACACCCGAAGCCACCTTTATAAGCCGAGTGACTTGTAAGGCCTCACCATAAAAAAATTGAGTAAAAATATGTCGCAAAAAACAGTTCACCGGTTTCTCAAACCACACGTGGACAACCGCGTCTTCTCCCCCAAACCGCGGCCCGAGAGGTTTGCAAACCCTACCCTGCAAACGACGGGCCACCAAACGCTACAAGTACAAGCCGCGGTTCGTAAGGTGTTATCGTACCGTTATAAAGGCCGGTGCGCCAAACAGCCCTCTGGGGCCGCCACCATGATCCACCCGATGGCGATTCCAAACGGCGCTGAGGCCCGTTAGATATCGTGGGCCGCGCCCGGCAGTGGCCGGGGCTCGAGGCTTAAGTTAGGGCCTGTTTGGCTCGCCGCGGTTTGGGATATCACAGTCATGATTTCAAATCATGATTCCGGATCAAGATTTCAAATCACATTTGCGAATCACGATAAGCCGAACGCCCCCGCAATTTTAAAAATTTCAAATCGTGATTCAGGGTTCGTACAAGGTGAGCACTAAATCAAGTTATATCAAGTGTGATTTCCCTCAACGTAGCACTTTATAGTATTAAATGAAGCAAAAAACGGTCGTAGCTCTCACTGCATCCCCAAGTCATGATATGAAAACCCACTGAGCCGAAAACCCGACTATCTCAAATCATGATTTGGACTAAGATCGCGATTCGAAATCATGACAGTCTCGGATCATGGCGAGCCGAACAGGCTCTTAATCGTCATGCTGTAACTGGGGCGTTATACTTTTCCTTCTCTCGAGCACGCGTGGAAATGATCATCCTTCTCGCCTTTTGTGTCGGTGGTGATATATTAGGTATAGCCTGGTAGGACCTTAGGATTGGGGACTGGGGCTAGAGGTGGCTTTTCACTACTGTATACAAGTGGAACAGAATATGAAGGAGGAAGCATCCTAACTGCTACCCTCAACATCCTTCAGACCCCACCAACACTCCCCCTTATTCCTATCATTTCGACAGACAAATCAATCTGGCTTCATTCATTGTGAATCCCGTCTCCTCGGCAAAGCTCATTTCTTCAACCTACCCTCACTGCTACCTTCACCCTACGCCCCGCCTAACCGCCTCCAAACACTACCGCTACGCCGACTCCATATCCAGCATCTCATTGCACTCAACCCAATACTAAGCTCTGACATGGCCGCGTGATAAAAGCACAGTACTTCCATTCTAGCCCCATCGTACAGGAAAACGCCCAACGCAAGTACGATAGCACCCATGGTACGCACCCCTCAAAGCCGGGAAAACGATCCAAAGGAAGCTGCAAAGAAGTGGAGAAATTCCAAGAGCACCCGGGAGGATCGCGGAATGGGGCCTTGGGAGGAAAAAAAAAACCCCCCCTGGCTGTCCGAATTCCCGGACCTGAATGAATGGAGTGTACTGTAAATCTCCCCCTGTCCGCCCGCCGTGCCATCCCTCTTGCCTCCCCTCCCCCGCTATGCTGGCACCGGCTCTGAGCGCTGGCGTTTACATTTGGCAAGCGATAAAAGCTATATATTATCTCCAGAAACCTAAATTCTGTTCTCCCCCCCCCCTCCCTATTAAGACTTCCTATTCTCGAGATCTCAAGGATGGATGCTCAGTGAACCTATCGTATCAACTCGAGCAGCGAAGAAAGGGTTCGTATTATGATCCCGACTTCCGCCAGATGATCCACCACCGCTCGTAAAAGAGTAAAAACCTTCCCGCGGCTTGCAAGAAGTGCCTCGGCACCGCACACTGACAAAAGTTGGCCCGGGGGGTCCACCCACTAGCTCCACACCCCCTTGTAGAGTCCGGAAATCTTAATTCAAAGGAGGTGAACGGGATACCGAGGCCATCGGGCCGGGACATCCCAAGGGACGTATCGTCTAGAGTAAAACGCACACAATGCTCGCAGCGGATCCCGCAAGTCTGCCCCGCGCCATGGCTCCTATCGATCAAGGAGTCGAACTGCACCCGCGCCCGCCAACGTACCGGCACCCGATATATATGAATAGATAGAAGCAGGTCCACCGCTGCGATGGAACCCTCAGAGATCTAGTGTTGTAGTGCCGGCGAGCTCCCACGATTCCCATATATCTCTATATGATGATACGCTTCATTGCTTACCCCCATTTAGGCTCCAGTCCATCTATCAAGATAACGGGCAAGATATTTACCCCCCCCGGAAAACAAGTTCTAGTATCATGATAGGTGGCGAGATGTAATATCAACCCCCCTACGGCATTCACCAAGCCTCTCACGGTGACGTATAGTACATTCCGGAAGGGTAAATCATACTTTCCCGCACCATATGCATATTCGCTCCCGACACCACTTTTCTACCACCCGCCACCCCATACCACAAACTCACAGTCAGTACCCCGTCTCGGAGGCCCAAATCCTGCGTTACCGACATCCTGGGTGATCTCGGATTCCACGTCAATCATCGAACCTCACTCGCTCACGTCTCTTCTCTCCCCATCCCTCCTCGGCGGGATAGTAGTAGAGGCTCTACCTGTGTAGAATTCTCATTCCTGTTACTCCTTCTTTGGTTCGTTTCTAGGCAGTTGCGGTAAACTGTTCAGGCGGAAACCTAATCATAGCAGCACCCCCACAATCATCTTCGCTTTCTTTCCTTTCCCTCTTCCTCCGCCTTCTGCCCACTTCATGCCCCAAGGTAAACTCAATTTACCTGCAAATTACCGTGTAAATACAACAACCCTAGTTCGTTAAAATATAACAGCAATAAAGTTTATTCATTCATTCGATAACGGCAAACCAGAAAGTGACACTTCTATATCACGCCCCAGCCCACACGCACCAGGATATGAGTATATGAAGTCGTTGACAAAAACCAAAAACGCTAGTGCTATGCTAGCCACGAATGGACAATAAGAACGAGAGAATGGATGGAATAGAAAGGTATATAATAAGCCATCATAAGATGTGCGAACGAAAACTCTTTTTGTTGGAAAGAAAGAAAAGCTCGCATCTCGTTAGTTAGTCGAGTAAACAGGTAAAATTAGAACCTAGTTAGCGCCCAGCACGCGGTATGGTATAATTTGACTTACCAAAAGAAAAAAGGACGCAATGAAAACAAGACGAGAGGAATAGAAAAAACCACACGACTACCATAACCCGATCCGATCTGGTTTGATCCGATAAGAAAATACAAAAATAATGACACGAAATAAAGGAATAAAGAGAAACTCTAATTATGTCTACCCCTAAGCGTATCCTCATCTTCACTCTCCCCTGGCCCTATAAACTCAAGCACTTCCTCGATATCCTCGTCCTCCTCCTCAATTATATTCCCTCTACTCCGCTTCTGGGCGATCCTCGCGCCTGCATTCTCACGTTTCGCGTGCAGGGCTGCTTGGCTCAGCATGGGCCCCTTGAATGGACTCTTCTTCCGCTTGGCAAAGGATACGCCCGATGTTAATACCGCTGCCTCGTTATATCCCTGACCGTTGGACGAGGAGCGCACTACGCGGACGTGTGACGGGAAGGTGGAGGAAGTGGGGGTTGCGGGCAGGACCTTAATCGAGCCGCGCGGGGAGCGCGGGGACTTTAACGTTATGCTTGATATGGACGCAGATGATGTGGAGGAGGCCTTCGAGTGTGTCTTATTATGGAAGGAGCGGATAGAAGACACTGATGACGAGGTTGAGTTTCGTCCACCGAGACCCCGACCGGATGGCCGGCGATACGAAGATGTACGCGGTGTTAACGGACCCGGGGAGAGGGAATTTCGTTTCGGAGGTGGGGTCCCACGGTAGCTAGAATTATACGCTGCATTTCCCCTCGAATTCCTTCGCGCGCCGTTTCCCGAACGTGAACTCAGTCCATTTTGAAATGGCTGATAGCTGTGGCTGGCATTGTGGCTCGCCGAATTATGATTCGAGCTGTTTTTCGAACCTGGAGAAGTCGCCCTTTTGGCCGAATCCAGAAACCAATGTTTTAAAGAGGCAAGTTGTGTCATTATAGCATGTTTCCTATTCTGCCTCCCTTTCCCACCATTTGCCTCCGAGTGAAGATCTGGGGATGACATAACTTGCCTATCCTGCTGCGGCGGCTTCAGGTACGGTCCATAATCCCTATCCTTCTCGACTGGCGGGGGCGGGGTAGGGGATGGGGGTGTCTGTGCTCTGGGAATCCTTCCAAGATTTCGCTCAGGCAAGATAATCACAGCTGGTGCAGCGGTAAGCATCTCGTGCACTGAAGACGCAAAAGCAATATACTCACGGTTTTGTCGCCTCATCTGGTCCTCCGACTCCTCATTCAGAGGCAACAACGTCGGATCCAGATTAGAGGCGGCACTCATTCTCCTGCTCTCAATCTTCCGCTTCTGCCGCCTCCTTTCCTTCCTCTCCTCCTTCTCTATTAATAATGCCCACCATCCAGCAAGAGCATCACACTTCTTGGCAAGCACATTCTCTATTACTTGGTCTATGTCAACCCCAGCAGCTTTCATTCTATGTAATGTATCCTTTTCCAGTCGTGTCGAAAACGCCGGTGATGGCTGTATGACAAGAATGGCCTTCTGTGCCGGAGCATATTCCGCAAGAAAAGGATGTGATAGAACTTCGTCGAGGGTAGGCCGCAACCCTGGTTTCTTCCTAAGACACGCTTTTAATAGCGAGACGGCATCTGTGACGGGGCAGTGATTGTCAGCCGCGGAAAAAGCAACATACGGAGATGAGGGGGCTGTAGCTCGGTTCCCCACTTCAGCAAAGCATACCTTCGGGCAAATCCTCAGGATATTTAGGCTCATCCTTGAGAATTTTAAGCTTGGTGTCATCCTCGATATCCTCATCAAATGGCAACTCCCCACAAAGCAGTGCGTACAGAATAACGCCCAATGACCAAACATCCACAGCTGCCGAATTCAAACAAATATCAATATCACGTCGCACCGCTAGGGGGAAACAGCAATGGAAAGGATTAGGTATAAAGGAAGAGCAGATCCATCTCGTACCATGCGCCATGTATTTCTCACCCTTGAGCATCTCAGGGGCCGAATAGCAGACCGTTCCGCAGAAGGTTTGAAGCAATTTCTGACGTTCGTACTCTCTTGTAAAACCAAAATCGCACAGCTTAACCTATCCCGAACAGTGCATCAGCTACTGAGTTCCCATATACGAAACCTCGCGATCCCACCACCACCACCACCACCACCACCAACCCCGGTAGCAGGTATTCGTACATTCTCATGTTTATCGAGCAGAATATTCTCCAATTTCAAATCCCTATGCACACAATTGTTCATATGCACGTACGAAACTGCACCGACTAGCTGAGCAAATATCTTCTTCGTCTTGTCCACCGTCAATCTCCCATTCTTGATGAGGTAGTTATAAAGCTCATCCCCTACCCCAGCATCAGCAATCCCGTAACCTCCAAACTCCGACCCACAACCTCGAATGAGCGAGCACGGGAGCTCACCGGAACAGTACTCCAACACCAGCCAAACCAAGCTCTCCGTAACAATAACCTCGTAGAGCCTCGCGATATGTGGGTGTATCAGCTGTCGGTGGTGATGAATCTCCCGGGCCAAATTCGCGTCGTCCTTCTGCGCAGACTTCAACACGACCTATACACACACACAGAGAGACACCACCTTAAAATCAATTCGCCGTACTCCTCCACTCTGGGGGCCTCATTAGCTCAAGGCTGAAGAAAGAAATATTACCTTGGATCCATTGGTAAGCTTGTGCGTAGCAAGGTAAACCTTCCCAAAACTCCCCTTCCCGATCAACCTCCCCAGATTATAATTCCCCACCGTCCTCAAATCCGTTGAAGAAAACTCACTGCCCACCGCCACCGCTCTATTGTTAGCTCTCACTTCCTAGTTTCGTCATTCAAGGAAGCACATACCTTAAGAGCTCATTGTATGAATTAACCAGCTACAAAAACCCCACAAAATTAGCTTCCCACACACACACACACACCCTCTCCACCTCCGCCAGGGATAAAAGGAACCCTACCTTTGCCCGTTGCTTCTGGATCTCAGCTTTAGATTTCGGGGGCATCGCCCAAAAAGAGTGAAAGGAGTAAATCTAGCCGACAGATGCGTCTTTCTCAAAAAGAAAATCTCAAATCTATTTTGCAAAACAGCAAGCAGTAAACGGCAGGCCAAAGGATAGCCTGGTAAGGGAGGGGGTCAGGAGGGAAGGTAGGTTGTACGGGCAGGTATGGAAAAGAGGCGGTTTCAAGTTTTCAAATATCTGAGGGGTAGCGACAATCTCAAAGCTCTGAAATAATTATGCAAAACAGTGAAGTTAAGAAAGAAAGAAAATAGGAAAGGAAGTTGGAAGTTGGGCAGATGGTGGGGGGGAGGGAGTGATGGAAAGGGTGGCAGTTAGCAGTGGAAGATTGCTTGCTTGCTTGCTAGCTAGCTGTCTGTCTGTCTGCCCGTCGACGTGTGATGCGTAACCTGTTTGTTGGTTGGTGGACTAGTGGCTGTGAAATGGAGACGAAGGAGAGGAGGAAGAGAGAAGAAAAGGGTACTGTGAATAGGAATTAAAAAAATAAAAGAGTGGCACTTGGGTACGGTACTGGCAGAGCACGGTAAGGATGGGAGTCCGGGGAGAGGAAAAAAAAAAAAAAAAGAGAGAACGAGTCGAGAGTTTTTTGTGTACTGTGCTATGTAGTACAGTACTATAGAGTACGGACGGTGTGTGAGAAGGAATACCCCGTTTCAATTGTCTCACTTCTAAAGTTGTCCCTCGGCAGCTCCAGGAAAAAAAAACGTAAAAAAGGAAAAAATAAAAGAAGGAAGAGAAGATGCCCCCAAGAAGCAAGGTTATGATATTATGATGATGGTGTAGTATGAATACAATACAATACAATACAGCACAGTACAATACCAGTAGAGTAAAAGAACGAAGCAGTATCATACCATAGCTCAAGTCCGGGTTGTTTTTATAATATAGCACCATCAAAAAAGGGAGAAAAAGGCGAATAAAAATACACCAATTGCTCTTCTCCTTTTATGATACCAAAGGAGCTTCCCTCCTTCCTTCCATCATCCCCACCTGCCACCCCCCACCACCCCCTTTCCTTCTCTCTCCCTCTCCTCACTCCCTTTCTCCAAACTAAATTAGCCAAAAAGGAATACTTTTTTCGTTCCCGCTGACCTGCATGAATATTGATGAAGCCCTTGGGCCATTTCTGACTGGTCAAGGTACGGGAGTGTACAAGAAAAGCACGGTAACTGCGGTACGGTACGAAAGAAGGCTCGACTTTCACAAGTGAGACGAGACGAGGGGAGATCACACGAGGCGCAAAGATCGGACGAACCTTACCCCTGGAACTCGTCTAGGTTGGGCTCTCTACCGTAACTTGGTTTAGAGAAGCTCATCGCTCGAGTGATGTGGAGTGATGTGGAGTGAGGCTTTCGAGTGCCGTAATAATACCGGTATTGTATCGCACAATTACGCACCCTTTTGATATGGGACCGTACGGTACCGTACCTTCGGCGCCACAGCTTCCTTTCCTTTCCTTCCAGCTTCCTTCCTAATGTGAAATCCATACCAGGTTCCAATTGGACATGACCGCAAAATAAATAATCATATTCAGCAGATGCTAGTAGAGACCTCTCATTTTTTCACCCCCTTCATCCCTATAGGAAATTCTCCCCTCACCACCACCGCTTTCACCCTCTCACTTTTTTGTACAAGCACATTATGATTAATTTCCTCCGCTACCCTGGCTGGCCTTTATCATATCCAATATTTGTCCCTACATTATTAAAAAAAAAAAAAAAAAAAGGGTTTCATACAGAAAGAGAAAATACCGAAGGGTCAATGCTTTTTATAACAAACAATACTCCAGATTCTCATCTCTTTCGCGTGAAAAATGGTCCTAAACTTTTTATCCCATAAACATTAAGGATAAAAAAGTAATATCTGAACCGGTATAAAAACAGAAAAACGTTGGCAACGAATGACGGGAGGAGAGATACCGGCAATCCAAGTAAAACCACAAAATATAGAGAGCGAGCGGAGAAGAACCTGGGAAGAAAGGCGAGAACGGATACGAAAAACCATCCCCCGAAATGCTTCCTTCCGCCTCCCCCAAGCGGTCAAACACCCAAACCTGTAGTCATTACTTCACCACCCCACTAAAATTTCAATCAAGTGCTGATCACCATAAAAAACTGATAAGGACTTGAGGAACCCATTTACACAAAAGAAAAGAAAGAAAAAAGGGGGGGTATAATAACATCAACATCGACGCTGAAGAACAATGATTACATTAAAAGTCGAAAGCAAACCCTAGAAAGGCCCCACCCCTCGCCCAAGGAAAACGAGGACTCAAGGAATATGGTGCGATTCTGCCGATTGCCCTGGACCTTCCTCTTCCTCGACTTTATAATTTCTCAACCGAGCTCGGATAGCAGCAAAAAGACGAATCCACGGAAACAAAAAGATTGCCAAGTATATAAATCGCGAGAATGAGGCCAGCAGAAATTTGCTGCCAGCATCTCAGTGTCCCTGTCCATGTTTCTGCGCCCATGAATGCAACTATTGATGCGAGCTCCATCCATCAACATCTCCCGAAATTTTTGCTCTAAGAAAGGGATAAAGAAAAATGCAGAACAGCCCAATAGGAAACGTCATAAAACGAGAGAAAGGCAAGAAAAGTAAGGGCCGATATTAACGCTTTCGTAACCGCTTCCTTCGTGGCCAGTCATGCCTATCAGGTAGATGTCGATCCAAAATTCAGTATCCCCTTGATTCCAGTATCTTTCTTCTTCCGCCATCCTTCCTTCTTCTCTTTCCGCTTCTTCTCAAGTTCCTCCCATCCTTCGTCATCATCATCCGACTCTCCGCCCGAGTTCTTGAGGTGTGATGGTCCATGCGGTTTCTTGTTCCAATCCTGACCAGCGCCTGAGACCAGAGTTGCCGTTCTGGCGCTGGCGGGGCCAGCACTAACAGCAGGGTTGTACGATACGGGTCTGTATCTTGACGGCAGTCCAACAGTGCTTCGTTCCGACGGGGCAATGGAAGGTGTATAGCCCTGGGGTGGCTGCAAAGATCCCATCATTGGCCCTCGCTGATTAGGGGCTACTGACGGAGGGTAGGACGGTCGTCCCGGTTGTTGAAATGGCATGTTCGGGGGTTCCATCATACTCATGGTCCGCTGGTGCTGCCCACCAAGCGAAAATGCCCCGGCTGAGGCAGGCCCAGCCATACTCACTGGGCGCTGGCTCATCATTGGAGGTGATAGCATCTGCTGCTGTTGCTGCTGTTGGCCATGTATCTGCATCTGCATCCACTGCATCTGCATGTTCATCATTTGTTGCATCTGATTAGCCATCTGCATTTGCATAGCATCACCTTGGCCAACTGGAGGGGCGCCCGGTCCCATCAAAGGCATCCCAGGCGCCCCGCCCATACCCATATTCACACTACCGCCCGTGCCCATCTGTCCCGCAAGCCCCGGGTTTCCGCCTGTACCCATCCCAGAATTACCATGTTGTGAGCCGCCGCCTAAACCCAATAGCCCACCACCAGGCGATACAGGTCTGAAGGGGTCTGTCTGAAAGGGGTTTCTCTGCGTAGGGAATGCCATTGAAGCAGCACCGCCTTTCCTCGCAGCCTTTGCCTCCTCAGTTCTCATGATCTCACCTATCAATCCGCCGGGGCGTCGAGGGCCAGGCGTCTCCGAAGGACCTCCATAGACTGACCCAGCCGCAGATCCAGTCGCGCCTCCCACACCATACGCCATTGACATCCTAGTTGCAGGGTGCAATATGCTTGCTCCAAGGTTGTAAGGATCTTGGGGTAGGCCTCGAGCGAACGGGGGCAATCTAGGATCTTGCTGGTTTTGAGCCGCTTGTCGGAGATTAGGCTGTGAACTAGAATTGGAGAGCCGGGTTGGTGGCCTGTTTTTGTTTGGGAAACCATGGGCCATCAAAATCCCCAAAGGAATCTCCTCGTCCTCTTCTTCCTCGTCTTTTTCACTAGAACCAGGCCCTGAAAGGCTCAACTGTGGCATCGAGGTATTCAAGGGCAGAGCCGATGTGCTCATTGAAGCACCTTTTGAGTTCATACCAAGTGGCTGCTCAGCAGGCTGAGATCCTGTAATTTTCATCATCTGTTGTCGATAGACAGCGAGATGTGCTTCTTGCTTCTGTCGCTGTTTTACGGCTTCACGATTTCTTTCTGCCTCTGACTCTTCTTCAGACTCCGAGTTATCACTACCATCGTAGTAGTCATCAGTGTCAGCTTGGTTCCCAGACAACCTACGCTGCTCATCTTGCTGTTGGCGATAGCGTTCGAATTGCGCTGGTGTCATAACCTTGTTCTGCTGGGGTTTGGTAGCTTCGTTCTCCTGATACTTTACGGCCAGGGCGGCTGAAGCGGAGATGGACGAATCAAAATCGATATCATTGCCATCGCTCAATTGAACTGAAAATCCAGTTCCCGATTTTTCGACTCGAGGAGTGACGTCGGCCTTCGCGTAATCGGTATTGGTGTTTCTTCCTGAAGCCGTAGGACTGGTTCCACGATTTTCACGCAATGTAGCAGACGAACCTTCTCCGGGGTAGCTGTTGGGCGAAGATGATCCGGAAGCTACGCCTTCATCCCAACCGCTATCTCTATCCTTGACCCTATCTGTTAAACCCTTGGCAGAGCCAACCAACAGGGGAGTTGAACTGGACTTTTGGGGTTGAGAGCGTCCATGAAACTGAGATTGCTGGTGTTTGTGAGAGGCAACAGCCTGCGCGACCAACGCAGCATCCTCGTCTTCTGGGAAAGATTGTCGACGCATGACAGCACTGGTCCGCTTCAGCCCTAGAGAATCACCACTTCCGCCCCTTGGAGCATGCTGCTTAGGTCCTCTACTCTGTCGTGCAGATGGCGTGGCTAACGAGTCTGCGTACGAATGACTGGGTGTGGGCAGGCTTTGACCAGGGGTAAGGTTCCGTGAATTACGCGGAGAGTTATTACTCACGGCCGGCATCGCTGGAGTAATCAGTTCGTCCGAATCTTTGGCATCCCAACCGTAGGGGGAGTACTCATTAGCCCCGGGTCGATCACCATCCATATGGGAGGGGTTTGCGTAGATATTGTTGTATGCAGCGTAGGGAAATCGTGACGCAGTCGGCGAAGTGGTTGGGTTGTACGACTTCGGGGGTGGTACTGGGGGGATATCATTGTGGTTATCGCTCTGTAACTCAATGTCAGCCCTCTGACGAAAAAACAAAAGGGTTTACATCGATGTTATTACGGTGTTAATGATGCTGGACGCCAATTTTGGTGCGGTGTGACCCATCCCGCCGCTGCTTGCTGGACGGGCCGTAGCTTTAGATGCTGTAAATGAGAACATGTCCTCTCCGAACAGGGAAGACGTATCGAGGGCCGTATCTAATCTCGGGGGTGTTGCTGTTGACATGCTGTCTTTTCGTCCCGGTGAGGTAGGCCCGTAATTACCACCAAAGGAACGTTTCCCAGACGATGCACCAATGGACTTTGGTGACTTGGCTGTATTATAAAGTCCCCCAGACTGATTGCGATGTTCGTCGACCGATGCAGGCGTACGCGGGGCGTCTGCAGACGGAAGTGTTGAGCTTGAGCTTAGTCGATTCAATGACCCAGTAGAAGCATAATATTCCGAACCTGAATACCCTGAGCCGTTCGTGTGTCCGCTTCCTCTGTTATGAAAGCTTGCCTTTAGTAAGGTTCTCGCTTTCCCTAGCCAGGGGAGCGGAGGAGTTGGTTCATACCGGTTCTGATGCTGAGCGCCAGTGTACCCACCACCGTACGTAGTGGACCTACTTTCGTCGGGCTCGTGGGAAGGGATGAACTGATTGTCTGGATTGGCAGGCACGTAACCAGCTTCTAACGCGTTCCCAGCGGATTTTCTTCTTGAGAACTTGGGGAATTTGATAGGCATATGAGATACCTTTCGTGCCGATCAAAGAAAAGAAGGAGTGCGGGAGGAAGAGGTTTAGAGGCGGTAGCCGCCGTGCCAACTTTGGTAAGAAAAGAAAAAAACAAAAGGGAAGGTGCTAAGAGAGTGAACCGATGACCTTCGGCCGGCTGACTGACAAAGTATCTACCGGTATTTGTGAACGATCGTGGCGTATTAATGAGGTGAATGCGAGTGGCAGGGGGGAGCCGAGAAGTCGGCAAACTGCTCTCGGATGCAGCGTCAATAGAAAGGTGCCAAACCGAGGGTATGGGAACCCTTAAGAGTGATGCTAGCTTCCAGGTTACTTTGCGAAAAGGGCCTATAGAGTGGTGGCTGAGGACGAGGGCAACCGAATTGAATGTGCACAAAAAAGCATCCGCGACCTCTATGATTGTGATCAGGAGAACGAACGTCCAGATAGGTGTCAGCAGCCAGTTGGTTGTTACACAGCCGAGAGAGTATGGAGCGAGCCGGAAGACAGGGAATAACTCAATGGACAGGGAGGGAAGCCGGTTCTCGAATCTTTTTCCTGCCGATTCTATTCTCCACAGCGACCCTCCGACTGTCTGTGGTTATGAATGGGAAGGAAGTAAGAGGGCAGTGGTTGAATGAATAAAATAGTAAATCGAGGGACGGAGTTGATTGTTGTTGTTCAGGGGAATTCAATTGAGCTAGTCTCAAGGCTTGGAGGAGTCCACAGCGCAGTGACTTACAGGTGCAGTTCGACCAACCAAAAATAACACGATCCACCACGCTGAAGCTATCTTCCCTCTTCCCTTTTTTCCTGCTCTGACTGTACCTGCAATAAAAAAAGAAAAGAAAAGTTAGACCCTGGCCCGGAGATAGCGGGGGTTGTTTTCACAGACCTAAGTTGCTCCAACCAAGAAAAAGGATAGGAAGAACAGTGGCCAATCAAGAGAAATTCGTAAAAGAAAAACCCCTCGCTAGCCTTTGTGATGCCCCCTTTTCTATGAAAGACAGTGGAAGTAGAAGGCGGTGGAGGTGACGTGAAGAAGCGGACCAGTGCAGGAGAGGACGTGGGCGAGGGTACCAACGGGTGAGAATGGGAGAAATCAAAAGAGGGCTCAATTGACGAATGGGGACGATCAGAGTAGACAGAGAAAGTAAGAGAAGCTCTGACACAGTAAATGGGACAATGTCGAGGCTCGAGAGGAAGTTTTTCTTTTAAGAGGCGTAAAAAAAAGCACTCGGTACCGGAACTTCAAGTTTTGGGTTGAGCCAGAGGAAGTTCAGGAACAGCAAGGTCTAGAAAGGAAAGCAGGACGGGAATTCCTTGGCCAATTCGATGGGGTACGCCAAGGGGGAATGGAGCCACTGAGCGCATCCGGGTAAGTGTAGACCCAGTCCTGGCTCTTATATACAATACAGGGGGATAAGTTAAGGAGGTCTGAGTTCTTCACTCGGAAGGGAAAAGCGGATACCAGATCATCGAGCCGCTCGGAAACCCGTCAGGGGTGCACTGACCAACACATCTTCACAGTGTTTGCCCTCGACGGCTCTATCGATAGCAGGATCAGCGTTCCTGGTGATAAATTCTCCAAACAGGCCCGATGCCCAGCTACCCGGAAGTACGCTGGCAAAAGGAGCTTACGGGGATGTCTGTAGTGAGGCTGAAGTGGAGGGCATTCATTCTTCGTATCATGCTCTACTGAAGAGGAAGGAGGAGGGTATGAGATATCCCTACTATATAACGGGGCAATTATGTCCGGTACTGGTTATTCAAGGTAAAGCTACCTAAGTACTTGTGAGAACTATTGACTGAACTGTGCGAATACTCTAAGTGCTACCAATGTGCAATACGGGTACTGATTTCCAAACACTTTTTCTACTTGTCCACATCCGCTTCTATCCGGATTCAGACAGGCAATGGTTCGCGTGAACCCCGGGATGACCTCTTCACCTCAGCTGCAGTGTAGTGTGTTCAGGGCCAAAACGAACTAAAATTTCCGGCCCTTTTAATCCTCTCCATTAATAATATTATCTGCATTTAAGCATGGTGACCCTGTTGAAAGACTGAACATTCCCAACACTAAAGTACCAAATGTGCTACCCCTATCAGAAAGCGGCTAAACTTCACCACGTTTGGTGTTGTTCTGTCTCGAAGCCTTCTTGCCGACCCTTCTCAGCCCGGGAACCGCGGTCCCGGCCATACTGCTTGTGAAGAATTCCAATATCATAGCTACCTGTGATACCTATGATACTCAACGATACTATGACATAACACTGTTGGACCTGGTATCATACCCAGGTCCATAGCCTCTCTATCCGTAGCTCAGGGTTGGCTCAGACTAGATGCTGGCTTAGAGGGATGGGTCAAGGGCAAGCGTAATCGCGCATCTTTAATAAGGCTTGGGAAGCCTTATTGGTGGATTGGACGATCGAAGTCGACGGTAAGAAGAGCGAAAACAGAGGAAAGGCTAGCTCTACCAGCAGTATGAACATAGTCATTCACATACATCGTTTGTCCTGCTGCACGTGTTACAGGGTGCCGGTGACCTATTCAAACGGCAAACACATCACTTGCAAGTGCTGACAAAGAACCAATACTCCGCCTGGTTATCAGCACACGGAAGAGGTTTAGATGCAAATCTCTTTTCTATTCTCGTCATCTCTTCGACAACAGTCAAGAAGGGTGGACGCGAGCAATTTTCAAAACCTTTCGAGCGGAACCCGGATCCACTACGGTAGTTTACCATTACCATAATTAACTGTTCGGGCACACGACATTACCACCAGATTCTGCAGATCTTTCGGCTACAATTGAGGGTTTCGGAGGTGTCACCCCGGTAATCATTTGGATCACACGTTTCATTCACGCGATACTACACAAAGTCTACTAGTGCACATGTTATCATAATAGATGTGCACTTTGTGTCTGCAAAGCACTCACAAGTACTACAAAAGCCCCAAAGAGCACTCGAGTAGCCGCCTCCTTAGCTAGAATTATTCTACGTCAGCATTAGCCACATACAGCCTCATGTCATCCGCCCGCCGCTAAACAAATGCTCAGAAGTCAAGTGATTCTCACCAGCCCTCACTCGAGGAAAGGTAGCTATACTCTGCTACCGGTATCCTACCCCATATCGCGATACGGTTATCGTATCCTTATCATAATCCCAGGCCCCCAGATGCACCACCACGGTATTGCACTCCCTTGCCATCTTCACCCCAATAATATTATATAAAAAGTGCACTTAACCTAACCGACGTGAATTGATGCAACCAACCTACCATCCCGCAATACGATAGACCAAAGTCAATTCAATCTTCGCTCGACTACCAAAGCAATTGACTTGAATTGAGCACCCCTGCCCTCTCCCAATAAGTAAATAGAGGGGGTAATCCAAATATAACAGCACGGTACCATAAATACAGCCCTATTACCCCGAAACTTCCCCGCCACTGAGATGCCTCCACCTCGCCCCATGCTTATTCGTTTCGCAACCATGCATGCCACCACTTTCTGAACCACGGATTGCCGCATGGTTTTGCATCCCTCCTCCAGGTATCTTATCCTATCAGCCGTATAGTAACACAGCGCAGGACCGGAATGAAGGTAACCCGCAGCCCAAGATCTTCGGCAAGGATGATTGCTTCTGCTAGCACTCGGACAAGCACGAGTGCCCATGGGCGGTGAATTTCTGGGTAGGTGGCAAAGGCTACGGCGTGTTTTTCTTTCTTTTTTTCTATAATACAAATACTATGATGTAGGATACAGTACTCGAGTACGGTACTCGTACGGTAATCTATACCTGCACACGACACAGCGGCTGAGTACTTTACCGCCATGTTTCTCGATTACGGTAACTTACAGGGTACCCTCCCTTACCGCGCACCTCGAGCAAATAGGACCCAGGAGCTGCCTCTCCCAGTAAGCTCTACTATATTTTTCTTTTTATTTGTCTCAGCTGGGCTGAAAGTCAGTCTTTTCCCGGTGGTTCCTCTTTTTATCCAAAGAGGGGAATTCTAGACGTCTTCAATTGTTCCGGTTCTTATGGTGATAGGGAAAAACAGGGGTATTGAGGTACTCGAATGCGAGAGAAATGTGCTATCATATCATAGGTCGCTAAAATCGACCCTCGACCTCCAGCGGTACTCTTGGGGATACTCATAGGGATCACCGCAAATTCAGCCCTCAGTTGAGACAAAAGAAAAAAGGGATCCACAGCGCCTTACTATGAGGGGCGATTACGACGTCCAGCACATTTCTCTGGCATTCAAGTACCGATACGGTACTGTACCTTATGCGGGTGCAGTGGGGCTCGCTAGATAAGCGTTTTCTCGAGGGGACACGAGTCCTGACGCGCGGGTGTGATAGGTGTAGTGCGGGAGGGGGAGGAGTGCTTTAATCCTGTATACAAGCAGCTTTGGTGGTACTGAACGACACGAGCGATTTGCAGGCGACTTTTGGAGCACAGTATCGGTACCGGTACCGCACCTGTTCAATGGAGCTATAGTGGATAGGGTATTTGCGCCTGCTCGCTCACGCAGAGCACGGTCCTCGACCCCGGAGGGTCGCCACGGAACTTTCCTATTAATTTCTCTGTGCAAAAGTGCCGTGCACGGCAGGCAGTCTGCCAGATAATACGGGTATTATGATACTGGTGCTTTGGGAGTTATCATATAAGGGAGTAATAATGTTGAGATATTGGAGTGCTTTTGCACGTGATGAATGTTAAAGTGGGGGTTTCCGAAAGGTTTAATATATGCTACATTCTTGTATCATATAATACCTTGGAGACAATACAGTAGTTGAACGGATGGATGGGTGAACAAAAATTATAGACTTCGATACAGCTACGGTATTGCAGCCGCGGGGTTACTGTACTTGTACTTCTGGATAATCTCGTGCCTACTTGTGCTCCGAGCTTATTGGCTGTTCGTTTCTCCACAGCTAAATTATTGTACGTATAATATGATACCCTAGCGGCATTGTGCCTATTTGATTGTCCTACCTAATATATACTGCTCAGTGTGGTGCCGTGCCCCGTGTAACCATAGAATTCATTTCGTGAGAGAAATTGTAGTTCCTATAAAGTTATTTCCAAGTTTCTTTATTACCTACCAACCGGTTTGCTTGTGTGACTTGACGATTATCAGAAAATATCTGACCAGAACTGGATTTGAACAAAGGTCTCTCTTTTTTCATGCCAAGGCGCCCCCCGTTCCAATTCATTCGGTGCACGCTTTAGACGTCCGGAACCATATATAACAAATTATGCTACGTTAACTGTTCTACTGTCATAACAATATTATTATTACAAAGGAAACCTCTAGTGCTTGACCCCCTGCTCCAATACGGGGAAACCTTACCATAACGAACACAAGCACCCTCAATCCTATATTAGCTATCCAGAAGTCCAACCTTACATCGAAAAATTACCAATACTTTAAAATTTAATAGATATTGCAAGTCCACAATAGGTTCCCCCATCTTAAGAGTCTCAGCTAGAGGCAGTACTATAGAAATCATCACAGTCCACCCCCCACGCGAACAGCTAAACTCTAATGGGAAACTTTCAAATGGTTTTCTTGGTTTGGTTAGATAAACTATAGCTACTGTAGCGGCCATCGCTCGTTTCCTCATACAAAATCCGCCAATGAGCATCTGTTCGAGTGGGGGGCCTGTTCGGGTTGACTATGAGGCCCATTAATTACGACACAAGCAAAGTTAAACTTCTGGGTAAAGTCTATACGGTCTCCACCTCATCACCGCAACCTCCACCAATCGGCGGGGAGGACGGAAAACGTAATAATGGCGGGATAGCCTACCGAAATGTTGGTTTTAAAAGTTCTCTATCTCTGGCCGGATTGTTAACTAGGTAGAATATATCGGACGAAATGTTGTCCAAGGTGGGGGGTCTTGGTTATGTCTTCGACGGATTTTCCAGTCGGGGTCTTAGCGACGATGTAACCGCCTGGTATTAGCGGCAATGTAGCCGTATGGTCCAGTGGAGACCCCTTCGTAAGAAGGGGGCAAGTTTTGTACCGAGTAGGAGGGGGGGGGTGAGAGGCGGAGGGTATTGTACCTAAGTACGTATTTTCCGAGGGATTGGGAGGATACCCGGTAATCGAAGCGGCGCCGAGCTATCCTACTCGCTCATCCTAATTATTAAATCGCAGGGTGGTTATTGTCGTATTTCAGTAGCAACACCAGCAGCGGGCATCATACACTCACTGCATTTCCCATTCGATCCCTACAATGGCCGCACACAATTGTACCGACACTGGACTATCCGCCGAATGGAGATCGAATCTCACATAGCCTACCGCACATCAATGGTGAGGTATTGAACGGCGAGAACGGCCCGTGGATGAAAGGGTTCAACACGTTTGAGGATCGTTGGGCGGTCACCTCGTCGCCCCCGATTCATACTCGTCTCATCCTTCACATATCTGGCCCTGCAGATTCCGAGAGATCCATGGTTAGGCTACGATGCGAAGCGATAGGGGTTTCAGGATATATTCTGTTTTAGCAACACAATCTCAGGATAAGGAATGCCGGGCGGGGCCATGAGTGGGAGGGCCGGTTAAGCTCTTATGGCTGATGCCGTGTCGTACGGTATCTGAATGGATGGATCCATCACCCATTGTACCAGAGGTGCACTCGCCAGGCTCCGAACCTGCCGTAACTGCTCCCGAGATTTCACTTCTGTATTTCACCCCCGAGTGATCGTTTGGCCAAAACCCCACCGCCAAGCGTTCCCCTGAGTTGAATAACGCAGGGGGAGGCCACAACACTCAAACACTTGAATTGTTATAGCCCGTCCCATGATAGTCTGTCAAGGGGGTAGGGCACTGTACGAGTACTGTACGCTTAAAGCCGCACCCTACAAACCTAAGCCACTAACTACAGGCACCGGGCCGAAAACGAGGGTCCGTTGAGAGAACTCACGTGTGTCTATTGGAGCTATAGGTTGATAATATTATGATAAATGCATATCATATGTTTTATCGGAATCACGCCACACAACTTCACGCATGGGGCACACTTACCCCTGTCTGCCGTCGGCCCCCATTGGAAACGGGAAAAATCCGAGTGCGCTTCCACCCTACACACCCTCCACCGCGCCATCCAATGGGGTATGATATTCAAGCCTACGATCACCACAAATCACTCGTTATAAACAGAGCTTCGATTTGAGAGTAGTATTATTATAATTGCCAGGTTAATTATTTCATCTTGTTTCGCGTACCGGCTAGCCTCCGCCGCGCTGCCTTAGGGCTCCAAGAGAATGAATCCTGCACGATCGTGAGAGATGGACACGGTATAATACGGATTGGCTGGGGGAAGCAAGGTGAGGGAATGCAAGGGTCATGTTTAGAATGCTACAAGCGAGCGGACTCGGATATTGCACTGTAGGAGAGACTAGCCTGACGTCATTTAGCATGGTTAAGCTTCGTTCCTGGCGTTTCATGCAGGGGGTGGATTTGACTTGCTTGTACGAGTACCGTACATGCATGTTGTCACAGTACTTGTGGAGGGAGCGTAATTACCTATGTGACTACGGTACTCTATTCCGAGCGTATTGGGAGGGTAGAAGGTGGGCGTCGCACTACGGTAGGCTGCCGTGTGCAGCAACTTCCACGATATCACCAGATTTGCACCGTTAAGAAATCATAGTTCATCACTCGATTTTCGGTGCCGGTATACCATACATAAGGTCCTGATGTTTAACATGTGAATGTTCATTTGAAGGACAGAACAACAGGGTGGCCATCCAATATCGGCAATTGGAAGGAGTTTTAGGTAGCTATTGCGGAAAAGTGTGGGGTTCTTGACCATCGAGCGGCCGTAATGGGCAAGGACTGCGTACTCGACCGGCGCAATTGCGTGGCAAGTGATCGACCTTGTCGTGTTATGATATTAGTACAGTAGATTTCAGCAAAACGCAGAAAAACGAGATGCAGCTGTAGTAACGGGGAGAAAAAACACAATCCTGATAGAAGCATTGAACCCGATCCGCTAGACTACCCGCTAGCGTTCGCCCCACGCTTGATCCCCTCGGCAGTAATTTACGGGAATCTTCCCCTCCCCAAACCCCAATTCCTCCATTCCTCCACCCCCCCACGCATAATGGAGCGGTGGACGTTGTGGGGGGATTATTCCCGACATCGCTGAATGTGCCGCTGCTATGTGTGAGGGGTTGAATACCACGCGGTTTGTTGTTGACATTTCTTTTTTTATAATACTAGAGGTGTCGTTGGGCGGTGTATGTATTCTCGAGTACAGTACCGGTATGTGCATGACCCCCGGATAATAGCCGGTTCCCCTCCTATTTTTCTGTTGCTCATATCGCAGTCGGCGAAAGCAAGTGGGGCGACCCGGCTGTTTTTTCCACCAAAGTTTTGCCGAGAGTTGCTTACATAACACCGCAGTTCATAGGATGTTGGATTTTTTCTCTTTCCTTGCCTCGAATGAGGGTGGAGGGGGAACCTTCTCACCATGTTTTCTCTCTCTGATCTAAAGGAGGAATTTTGGATGACCTTGTGAACGAGCAAATTATTGTGATATCGTACGGTGGTTAGGAGCGAGTACTAGTACAGTGCGTTCATATGATACTATGGTAGTAACTGGTGTGGCTGGCTGCCAGGGAAAATATAGGATCCGAGGGTAGTTTTTGGAGGTTTAGCTGGGATTGGCTGGGTTCGAATCATTCGTGGTTTCATTGGAGTATGATACTAGAAGCTGTCATTGTCAGATGTAAAAAAAAAGGTCTGTAGGGTTGGTGCCAGTAAGGTTGGTCAGTCTGGTGATTCGGACCGTTTTTCTGCTAGTTGCTCATTACCGTAGGGTGGATTCTGGATCATGAGTTCGCTTTCGGTTTTCCTTACTATCATACCGGTAGCACTCTCCTATCATACTAGCATCATAAAGTACGAGTAGTATACAGTACCCATCCTATCATGCCCCGGACGTTAATCCTGTATTATTTTTCGCTGCTCCTCTCCCCTCATCGTAAGTTCCTGGTGAGCCCATATCGACTGATGTTAAAAACCTGGGCAGTATAGTACGTGTACTTTACTGTACCACCATCCATCCACTGTTCGAGTGCCATGCTCTCCGCGCCAAGAATTTGACAACTTTTTGAAATGGTTGCTGGGATACCGCACAGGAAAGTTACAAACGTGCCAAGTCTTGGCTCGGGGATACGGCACCGTATCACGGAGCCGCACCGGAGACTCCCAGTTGATCCAGGGACCCCACCTGCCACCATCAATCCATCCCTCCCTCCATCCATCCACCAGACCAGACCGCTAGATCGAGGATCGTGAGCACCGTGGCCCACTTCTTATTCCCTGGATTCAGTTGGCAACCGAACTTACAATAGCAACGAATCGAATCGTCGCCAGCTCCATCAGCGCCTAGAACGACCCCCAAATTCTAAACGAAACCAATCCAGACCGTTTGTCTGAAAAAAAGCTGCGGCAGCATCTTGATCTTAGTATTGAAGGCGATCGGATCATCTCTTTCTCACGCATCCTATCATACCAATCAGTTTGTTTGGCGGGTGGGATGCCGGCATGATATGATGGATGGGTGTAATTCGTCGCCTCCCGGCGCTACGGTAGCTCATTTGGGTACTGGATGGCGAGGATGGCATCGCTCATCACCACACGATAGCGGTGCGTTGGCGGGTGCAAAGGATGGAGTCGCGGTCTACGGGAGTTCCCAGAACAACAAAGTGAAACGAAACGGAAGGGGGTTGGTCCTCCGCCACCGCAGTATGGTGGTCTGCTCCTCTCACAAGCAGGCGAGCGGGCAGGGTCCGTATCCCCCTCTTTGATCTGACAGCTAGCTAGCTCGAGACCCTGAGGCTCTGTCGGTGGGGCCATAACCCACCCGAGCCTTCGGTATGGCATTGCACTCCATTGCCACTTTGCAGCCTTTACTTGATGGTAAAACCAGAGGCAGCGGGGGAGGGGTTGGTCATGCACTGTACTCGAGTGTATGGGTGGGGTGTAATAGTACAATAGGGTTCACTGGTGGTTTTGAACTTTGAAACGACAAATACAGCGGCGCCCGTCGCCTATTGAGATAGACTTTTATATTTTTGTGGTATGATATGATAGAATGAGGGAAGGAAGGGGAAAGGCCGCTGGGGGTATCGATGGCCCTTCGTGCTATGCCGTGAGTATAATAGAATTGGTAGGTGTTTTAGATGGGAAGGCTGTGGAGGGATGGAGGGGAGGGAGTGTTCTTGTGTTTGCCTTGTCAGCCACCGCGTATTGCGGCCGAGACCCCGCCCGAGATATCTCGAGTCTGGTTACCGGTAGCTGGTTGATTTGTTACTGTAGTTGGGGTGGTTAAGAGCTCGATGTATTTTTATGGCAACCTTCAAGTCCTTGCCTTGGATAGTATTCAAGAAGGAATTTTTTTACTCGGAACTGAGGTGCAGTTTCGGAAGTACCTTAGGCTATGATCGTATGTGGTAAGCTGTTGAGAAGAATGCTTGCTACTGTTACCGCATGACGAGAAACTCGAAAAGTAATTGGCTGTACTGTACCAGGCGGTACTGTACTGTACTAGTAGCTGTCCCAACTGCCAGGGCACATGAAAACCCCCCTTCCGTCCCTTCCGTTCCTTCCTTCTTTCGCGGACTAGATTAGACCCGAGAGAAGGCTGGGGTAGGTACTCGTACTCGAGTACGGCACTGCCGTGAAGTGCTGTAGTCAGTCGTCTGCTCTGGCCCTGCCCGGAAAGCGGGAGTTGCTGCGCGTGGAGTGGGTGTTCGGTGGGGGAAGGGGGAGGGGAAAAAAAAACCACCAACGTGGCAGACCAGGTAAAATTCAACGCCACCGAGGAATTAGCTTATGCATCGCGTACTCGAGTGTCGTACTCGACCTATGTATGTCTGTATGTAGGTCTGTATGGATATATATGGATTGGATCGGATCTGTTCCTGGAGGAGTCATTGTCACTCGCCTCCTCACTGCGCATACTTTGCTCTCTCACGGCAGACAATTGGGTCTGTAAAACGCATTTGTACGCCCATACCATAACTAGTTGTACCGCACTCGTAGGCGCGCACGCTGAGCCGCCCAGGTCCACCGTATTCTCTCCTTCGCGGGCGAAGGAATAAAGGGTCTCCAGATCGATGATGGTGGTTTATCCAAGATGGGTGCTGTACAGCTATAGCTAAACAGACCCTGGCGAGTGAGCGAGGTTGTTTGTTAGGTTACTTGCACGAATACCATACCGTACTTCGCACGATAGGGCTACAGGGAGGCAGGAGGAAGGGAAGAAAAGAAGGCAGGCGTGGGAAGGGTGCGGACCCGAGGGGGCGGTTGGCTGGTTAACGTCACGTCATGGCACTGGATTGCTTGTGTTTGCGCTTGACGGTGGTGACCTGGCCGTGTCTTTCCTTCTTGCTTGCGAAATTGCTAGACGCTGTTGTCCATACGAGTGCCACCATGAGAAGGCTGAGTGCGTTCCAACTCGAGTACCGTACTGTGCCGGTGCTGTATGCCTGACCATTGTTTTTTTTTTCTTTCCCTTTTTGCTTATTTCTTTTCTTTTGCTAGCTGTATCCTAGATCTTCACTTCCTTGTTTTTTTTTTTACAAGTGCCGGTATGAGTTTCTCATTGTGGTGGAGTTGGGTACTGTACGGTAAAGTGTCGGTAGGGTATTCCCGTTTTTGTGGTACAGTGAAGGGAGGGAAAAGAAAAAACCGCACGCACGTTTTGAGCTTTTGCACTCCAAATGTTGTCCTGAAATACTGAGATCCACCCCACCTATTCAGCAGCTCGTCCCAACATCAGCACGGCAGGTACAGTACATCTTGCCATCTTCTTTTCTTCCACGAATACTCCAGGAATACTAGAGGCATCACAAAGCTCTCTCTTACCTTCTCTTACAGGATCCTCCGGCCAGAGTGAAAGAAGCTTCCTTCTCCTCTTTCCCACATTGAACCAGGTGTAATTGGCTCCAACACTTCCCGGACATCACTATCCATCCGTTTGTCTTGGCAGAGTGAAGAGGGAAAAAAAGCAGTTATCAGAGATATTATAGACAGGAACAAAGCCAACCGGCTGGCATCCTTTCTATCCAAGATATCATCTCATCGACTGCAAGTCTGCTCGTAGGTGATTTGAGGAGAGAGGGGGGAAAAACTTTTTTCTGTCGGCCAGCGAATCTTTGGAGGATAATTGCCCCGTCACATTATTCCGGATTATTCCCTACCAAACGATTCGCTCGGGTGCCACAAACCTACGGTATTTTGGCTGGCTCGCTTTGGTATTCGCATGTTCATCCCCCCCGCACCGCGGCACAGCACTGAGGATATTTGAAAATTTTCGATTTATCCACGAGATATATCTCGTCTTCTTGCTGCACAGGAGCAGCACCAGCAGCAGAGACCTGAAGAGATGATTAGCTTAGAGTAATTGCTCACAACCGTCGTCTCAGAAAATCCTTTGTTCTCACTATCGGTGCTTTTTTCTTTTTCCTTCCACCCCCCTCCTCCTTCGCACCATCCCACCCATCTCTCCCTCCCTCCATCTCGGTCTTTGGAGGAGAGAAACGGAAACACTCTCTTCTATATAGATTGGCAACCCTCCCGTTTCGTTTTTTTGGTTGTTATTCTCGTCCGGTGTATTTTGGACCCCGCTTCCTCCGCCTGTGTTATATTTGAAGTTGTGCGACCGCTGCTTGGCTTTTTCCGGCCTTTTCTCCTTTTTATTGCTTCCACGGAAGTTCTTGTTCGAGGTGAGTGACAACAAATCAACTTTAGAGCCGATGCCCTTGTCCAATTGGTTCGCTCTATCGTAACCTTTTTTCCCCTTCATCTCTTTCCTTTCCTACTCACATATTGCCTGCTCTTTCCTTTGTTATCTGCTTTTTTTCTCTCCAATTTTTCCTTCTGCTGCTGCTGCTTTTCTTCCCTTTCCGGCTTTCTTTACGATTGGTCGGTGAATTACTGGCTGCCTGTGTTCTGGAGAGCCACTTTATGCATTCCATCTGGCAACAGATTATTTTAAAAGAATTCGGTGAATGTTAAGTAACGATTGTTGAGGATAACAGGGTGTCTACTCTTATTTTATTTTATTCGGTTCATTCTTCCTTTCGAAACGAAAAGAAAGGGTTGTGATCATATAATATTATATAGTCGTTCCTCTTCCCACCGAGCTCCCAATTTCCAAACAAGGGGTTGTTATTGGGAAAACACTATCGTTTGGCAGGGGCTGTAAGGGAGATAGATACTTGTGGGTCGCTTGTTTTCTTTTTGGGTATCTCTTCCCATCCCCACCCCTTCCCTTTGACTGGTGCCCCCCTCCTTCCCCACCACACACTTTGTGAATATTGGGATTCCTTGCGAGTCGAAACACCAACCAACACTTCGTTGGATTCTCCCTCGGGGTCCTAAGTTGCAAGTGGAAGAGGAGAGGGAGGAAACAGATTCATTTTCATCCATATGTGACTCTCAGCTCACCCCAGGCCTTTCGCAGCTTACACCTACAACTATCACCCCATATCTTCGCTTCCCCGTGAACCCTCATCGCAATCCGGGCTCAATCTCATCTGCCTTTCTTTCCTGTGATCCAAGCGGTGTACAGTATATTGCCTCCACACCGGCGTCTTACATCCTTGACATCCTCTTTTCCCCATCACTTCCAGCAGCCAGAACGCGGAACGCTCGATTGCTGAGAACCCCTGGACGGAGCGACCGACACTCCCTCCGCCCCTCGTCCCCTCAAACTCGTTTAAGTGTCGGAGGATTAATACATCCTTTGGGACAGAGGAAAAAACCCCTTTTACTCTTTCGCTCTCTCCTGTGACTGATAAGCTGCCGCTATCACCCTGATTTCCGGGAAAATCGTGCACATTATCTGCGTTGTGAATCCTTCCGGCACCCTTCTACCTTTCCAGAGACCTTTCTTTTCGAAAACAGAGGGGCGCGAGCCCCCGATTAACGATATTGTTTCGCCGTATCCCTTTGAGATAAACAGTTTACTCTTTCGATTGTTAATATACTTCCGGGTTCATCGTACTTTCGAATCGTCGTCTCTTTCTTGGTTATCGGTTTTTACCCCGCGCTATCTTGATAACAGATAAACAATGCCGTAAGTAAACAAACTTTCTATAAACTATCCTCTGAAATGGGCTATTGCGACAAAGTTAGGGACTTTGTCAGGTAATTGACGCGGCGATGGAGAATCTCTTCTATGAGGTTGCCTGTTCGGGGCATCAATTACCTGCTGTGGAATTTGTAGTTTATTGTTTGTTATTGTTTTTGTGTGTTTATTTACTCATGTATATTGTAGCATCAACATCACAATCGATCATACTTCGACGACTCAAGGATCATCAGAGTCTTCTATGTCAGAAGAGGAGGGTTCAAGTGGTGTCAATGTTCCATATGGACATCACCCGCAGCAGGCCCTGCCTTTTTACTCTCAACACTCTCAACACCCTAATTCCCATCATTCACACCATCCGAGGACGGATTACTCGGATTCGTTTCAAGACTGGGAGGACCTACATGGCGAGGAACTGGGGCCGTCCGATTCTGCATCGCGGCCACGAACAGCTAACCGACAGCCTGAACATCGTCAACACCACGAACCGCGCCGCTCACGACAGCACAGTCCTCCACACCACTCAGGATCAATTCCTCCACCACCCCACCATGCTTCGCGCAATGGGCATCACCCACGGCAGTCCGCTCCTTCCGCTCCACAAACACTTTCTGACAGCGATTCTGAGGATCTCCATTACGCTCGACAACCTCAGTCTGCTGGCCCCCCATCTCCTTGGGGATCTGGACCGGGTGGTTCACCAACTTATCCACCCGCATCAGGGCCGTATCACGGTTACGATCGTGAACCTCTTCCGCCACCGCCAAGAGGTTACCAGAACCCACTTGCCTTAGTTCCCGCTCCCCCACCCGCACACCCGGGTCACTCAGGTCACCTCCCCGGCCCTAATCCCTTACCAGGTGGGCCGAACCCCTTTGACCACAACGGGTATGCTCCACACCACCAGGACCCATATCCACGGCATCCTGCTCAACCACATCTGGGCCACTACCCGAGCCATTCACAACCACACTCAGCATATCCCGGTCAACCTCAACACTCTCAATATCCACCGGGTCACCGAAGTCACGGCAGTCGCCGATCTAATACAATGCCGTCGTATAATCAATATGGGCAGCCTCATGGCGCTGGATACCACACTCCCCACCACCCACAGCACGGCCATCCGGGTAATCCGGGACACTCGGGACACCCAGGCCATCCCCAGCATCCCGCCCATCCTCAACATCCGACGCACGGCCAGCCCCCAATGTCGAATGCTTTGACTCGTCATCAGCCCGATCCCTATGGATACTACTCTAATAGTCCTTATAGCCCTTATGGCCCGAACCCATATGGAGGTGGATACTTTACTTCTAGCGCCCATCCCCATCATTCCATGGGCCCAATGACAATGAATTCAATGATGGTTATGGGGCCACAAGGATATCCTATTCCGTATCCTATGCCGACCCAACGCTCTCCAACTCCTCCCTCTCCTATTGATGACAAGCCGCCGGAGAAGACTGAGGAAGAGAAGCGTGAGGAGGAGAGATGGGCAAGATTGCAAGAGGAGAGGAAGCTCAGGCAGGAGATGATGGAGGAAGAGCGCAAGTGGCATCAAGAGAAGTTAGACCGCGAGAGAAAGGCGGATGAGGAGGCAAGAGCTCGCGTTGAGGCCGAGGTCGCCGCTGAAGCAGCTGCAAAGGCCGAGGCTGCCGCTAAGAAGGCTGCCGAGGAAGCTGCTAAAGCAGAGGCTGAAGCTAAGGCTAAGGCTGAGGCCGAAGCAGCCGCAAAACTGGCTGCTGAGATTTCCGCTGCCGCTGAGAAAGCGCGTGAAGAAGCTACTAAGGAGGCCGAGGAGAAGGCTGCAGCTGCCATTGCTGCTGAGAGAGCTAAAGCTGAGGCGGACGCCAAGGCTAAGGCCAAGATCAAGCCGAAGCCGGTCAAGTTTAGAGACGCCGTCGGCCGAAAATTTTCGTTCCCATTCGAGCTTTGCAGGAAGTGGAGTGTATGTTCGCCCCCATATTACCAGATTCCATTGTACTAACCTTCTGCAGGGCATGGAAGAACTCATTAAACAAGCATTCTTGCATGTCGAGGTTATTGGCCAACATGTTATCGACGGTCATTACGATCTTCACGGCCCCGACGGCGAGATCATCCTACCGCAAGTTTGGGAGTCGGTGATTGAGCCGGATTGGAGCATTACAATGCACATGTGGCCTATGCCTGAACCGGAGCCGGAACCGGCGGCGCCTCCCCCACCTCCGCCCGCACCAGTCGAGCCAGAGCCAGCACCAGCCCCTGAACCTACCTCTGCGCCTGCGCCGACTCCTCCACCCCCCCCACCGCCACCGCCACCACCACCTCCACCGCCTGTTGAGCCCGAGCCCGCTCCTGCACCTGCGCCCGCACCCGCACCCGCGCCCGCACCTCCACCACCGCCGGAGGTTGAGGTCGTCGTTGTCGAGCCAGCTCCAGAGATTAGAGAAGCTGTGCCAGAGCCGGCGTACCATCCCCCGCCTCCACTACCTCAGGTGCTCGCTGTCGCGCCGGAACCTCCACGCCCAAAACCTGTCCCGAGTATTCCTCCGTTGCTGATGTGGACTGCTGGGCGATACGGGTCTAAGAAGGGACGTCGTTAGAGATGGACCGTCTTTACCAGCTCTATTACCATAAGTTTGGTTCGAGGGGCTGTTTAAATGTACTAAATGTACGATTTATATTTTTCCTCACTGTTTTTTTTTTTTTTTACATACCCCACTTTTTCACCATCACCATTTTCGCTTCTTGTTTCCATTACTGTTTTGTTCATACCGCATTTCTCAACCTTCCCGTTTTCCCTTTTCCTTTCATTCCGAGAAAAAAACAAAGACACGCTGGATGGGACGGACGGAAGCAGGCAGGCAGGCAGGAACGTGAATAAAAAGATGGATGTTTCCTTATCATGTTATGTTCTAACGGGTCGGAATGGAGGTGGAGTTTCGGTCTGGCTTTTTCTCTTCCTTTTCTATTTCTAAGCGTATTGTATTTTAGGTTTGTGGAACTCTTTTTATGATGGTGGGGGTATGATATGTGTAGGCTAGGCTAGGTTTGGGTAATGTTTGTACTTTTCTTTTTGCAATAAAAAAAAAAGTTAATACTGGGATGGTATTGTTTATCAAATATTTATTACGGGAATTTGTCAGTGATGCGCCCCGGAGGTTCCATAAGTGACCCAGTCCACCTGATGGGCTTGTATTTTTTTTAAAAACGCAAAGTAACAGGAGGCGAAGCTTTTCATTTTTCACGATTCACTCGATACTGTACCGTACGGTACTCCGATGCAAGGGAATTTCGGGTGCGGTATCATATGATAACACAAGGCCCCACCCGAGTAATCGCCACTTCTCTCGAATATCCACCCGACTCTTTATCTTCACTAGTTATCACTCGAACTTCTAAATCCGGTTTATGACAAGTTAGTCCACACACAAATCCCTCATCGCTTTTTGGAAATTGGGCGGACTTTTTGTCGATTCCTCGGTAGCGCTAAAAGGTCCGGAATTCCTTGTGTTTTTGGTGAGGGCCGTGCGGAAAACGGTCCGTTACCGGCTGGCGTGCTTCTTGTCTTCTGTTTTCTTCTGTTGAAAAGAAGTCCATCGCAAAACCTTGGCCCGTGGCAAGCCATAACAGCAGGCGCAAAATTCGATAACATCTGCCGAATTTTGGCCAATCTAATGGGGATTCCAAGCATATCGCTGCGAATAGCTTACTCTGGGCTCTAGCTATCTCAGTTAGACTATAGTAGCTCTTCAACTACCCGAATAGCACAGAGCCTTTCCTATCACTGGATATGAGCGCAGCACGTGCGTAATGTTATCTCGTTATTTGGTGGTTCTCCTATTCATCCATTCATTTACCTCCAGAATTCACAACCAACCCCTCATGAGGCTACGGGCCGCCTGCTTTTTTCAATCCAATTCCATTCAATTCGATTCATATCCGTCCATGTCCATTACATCCTAACTGCCTTGCACCTAAGCCCATTCCGGTGTGTTCAGGGTATTTCAGGCAGAGCCCTCCCGATACGTTCCCCATCCCACCACCGCCGAGCCAAATTCTCAGAGAAAGATCAATTATCTAGCAGGACGGGAAGATGCAAATGTTCTACCAAGGAGGGGGGAAAGATGCAGAGAAAAAGATAAAAAGGAGAGGGCAGTTTACAAGAAAGGCGTTGATATGCGGGGGGAGAATGAAAACAAACGGAGGGAGTCAGCCATGGGAACCTTTCTTTCTTGTGGCGAGCGAAAAACAAGCCCAAGTGAACCCGCCGAACTACCAGCCAACGAAGATCCGAGGAGATAAGAAAGGTGAGAGAGCGGGTGGTGCAAGCAATATGAAAAGCAAGTGGAATATTTTTAGGGAGTAATCGATAACAATATAAGGCAGAAGGATGAAGGGGAGGACCAAAAAAAGAGTAATTAATATGCTCGGCATCAAAAAAGAAACCATGACGAAAGAAAAAAGGATTAAATTCCGTATTCGTCATATCAGACTACCGAGCGAACTTATGCTCATCCCGATCGATTAGGTCCTTGGCCGCCAAAACCTCGGCTTCATCAAAGCCCGTCCAACCCTTCTCGTTTCTCTTGAACTTACTCACAATTTGAATAAGTTTCTCAGTCGCCAACTGGTTCAGGGATTCCATCTTTCCCAGTGTTCCGTCCGAAGGTTTCGCCTCTATGAGTTTCCCCGTAACAAGCTTCAATCCGTACCATCCTCTGAGATACCATTCACTCAGTTCTATCGATCGTGCAAAGTACTTGATAGCCTCCTCGAATGCCTCGATCTGGCCGGCGCTGGTAGCACCAGCAGAAGCGGAAATGTATGTCACCTCGCCAATACGAGCAAAAATATTATAGGCATTGGGTAAGATGAGAAGAACTTCTTCAAGGCAAAAGATGGACTGCTGATAAAGTCCCTGGGTAAAATAGAGCGATGAGAGATGTGCCCAGGACTCGGCGTCATTGGGCGAATGGGAGAGTAGACTAGTCAATGCTTTGATGGCATCTTCAGTGCGACCGAGCGATAGCAAAAGTGATATACGGCGCTTTTCTATCGGCTATTTGGTTTTTTTTGACATCATCAGATTATGAACTAGCCCAGAAACACAGATGTCGGGGATGGGCGGGCGAAAATAAAATGGAAAAAAGAGGGAAATGTTTACCATGTTCGTCGGGTCCTCCTTCAATATGTCCTGATATCGCTGCAAAACTAATTCGAGTTCGCCGCGACTATTGGAGGTAGCTTCGTCGTAGAGACCTGTGAGTGCTTTCACGCGCGCTGAATCCACACCAAAGCGGTCTGATAGGCGTTGTAGACATAGGCGGGCAGAGTCGTCGTCACCAGTACGGAGGCAGGAGAGAAGGAGCTGTTCGTAGATCAACCATGTTTCCTGTGTGTCTTTTGTGGATTCTGATGACGATAGGAAAGCGGGTGCCTGTTGAGATAGGTGGAGAGAGGTGGACGGATTTCGAAGCGGAGATGGGTGGATTGACAGGTAGGATAGGAGAAGCTTGAGGATGGCCATAATTGTGAATATGTTTTAGGCGGGGATTCTGGTGAAGGTTAAGGTGGCCTTTGAAGGGTTTTGTTTCTGTTGGTTGGAGTTGTTAGAGGAAGATAATAGGGAATGGGGAAAATGGAAAGAGTGGTAGGCAAAGATCAGTAGCAGTAAAACAAAAAGGACGAATAGACAGGCCAGATATCTCGAAGGGGAAAGTTGGTGTCGTAGGGGGCGCTTTTGGAGAGTTGGCTAACATCCCAACCTGCCAAGATTTCAATCTTGATGAATCAAGGAAATAGCTAATAAGTTTCACTTATGGTGATGGATGACTAAGCTGGTTTGATGTGCAACTGTTACCCGTGATTTTGAGCCCCGCCAACTTTAATCTGAAAACTGTTTCACCCCTCAAAGACCATCGTCTCGGTCCTGTTATCATCATATCCCCCACCTCGCCCCTATCTCCAACCCTCTCTCATCTCCCCCCTCAACATGTATGTATGTCCAACTATTTTGGGCCTCTGGTGATGCTCCTTCTAGGTGAAGGATGATAAACTAACCTCAAAATTGCATAGGTTCGAAAAATCACTTTACGACCTAATTCGCGGTCTACGATCTCACAAGGGCAGTGAGCGGGCTTATATGCTAGACTGCCTGAAGGAATGTCGAAATGAAGTCCGGTCCCAGGATCTCGGTGCGCTATCTTGCCTAGGATCGGAGATTTATGAGGGTTATTACAACTAACAAGAATTGCGAGATGTTTTTGGTCAGATATCAAGGCTGCGGCTATTTTGAAGCTTGTTTACCTCGAAATGTTTGGCCATGATATGTCCTGGGCTTCTTTTCACGTACTAGAGGTTATGAGTTCTCCAAAGTTCATGCAAAAGCGTGTGGGGTATCTTGCGGCTACCCAGAGCTTCACGTTAGAGACTGATGTGTTGATGCTTACTACTAATTTGATCAAGAAGGTCCGTCTTAATATCTCGGTTTGTTTTCGTTATACTGATTATGGTTACAATAGGATCTTTCTTCACCATACCTTCCTGAAACAGCTCTTGCAATAAATGGTACCTCTCATATTGCATCACCTTCTCTCGCTCGTGACCTCTCCCCGGATTTACTGTCGAAGCTTTCACATACGTCCCCTCATATTCGGAAAAAGGCTGTACTAGTTCTATACAAATGCTTTCTACAGTCTCCGGAACTCCTCCGGACATCTTGGCCACGTTTACGGGAGTGTCTCAGCGATGAAGATGGAAGTGTTGTTTCAGCGACAGTTAATGTTGTGTGCGAGCTTGCTCGGAGAAACCCGAGGAACTACTTGCCGCTAGCACCGCAGCTCTTTAGACTGCTCACAGATAGTGAGAACAATTGGATGAGGATCAAATTGATCAAGCTGGTATGTTGAATGGTATCACACAGTCTTGTCTACATGCTAATTGTCCTAATTAGTTTGCTACTCTTGCTCCACTGGAGCCTCGATTAATAAAAAAATTAGTACCACCAATAACGAACCTTATCGTGACCACGGGTGCCATGTCGCTTTTGTATGAATGCATAAACGGGCTAATATCCGGAGGTCTTTTGGCGGGTATTCAGGAAACTGATGAAGGGGAAGAACTGGCTTCTGTTTGCGTTACTAAACTCCGGGGGTTCCTGGTGGAGGGGGATAGCAACCTAAAGTACGTAGGGTTGCTGGCCCTGACGAAACTTGTTGCAACCCATGCGCACCTCGTCTCGATACACCAAGATGTGATCCTGGACTGTATCGACGATGCGGATATTAGTATACGGTATAGGGCGTTGGAGTTAGTAGTCGGAATGGTCAACTCTGATAGTTTGCCAGGTGTTGTAGGACGTCTTATCCGCCAATTAAAACCTAACCTCAACCGTACTGAAGAGGAAGTTGTTGAGCTAGAAGCCACCGGCGGCGAAAGTGAAGACGAGGATATGGAAGAAGAAGTTATGCACCCTCGGAGAATCCGGGGGGAGGTCGTGCCCCTTGAATTACCCGAAGAATACAAACGAGCTATTATAACTAGCATCGTGGAAATGTGTTCCCGGGATATGTATGCGAACGTAGGGGATTTTGAGTGGTATCTGGATGTGTTAATCCAACTAATAAGATATGCGCCCACGGCTTCTACATCCTCTCTGGGGGGTGAGGACGGTGAGGTGGAAGGCCAGGAAGAGAGTGATAGGCAGGATGTGGGCGAGATCATTGGGAAAGAGCTCCGGAACGTTGCAGTGCGGGTACGGAGTGTCCGAGGGGAAGCTGTCCGATATGCTGAAATGCTTGTTGAGAAACGGGAAGGGATGTTTCCTGCTGCCGGTGGTGGTGGCCGCCGGGTACTGGGGGCAGCTGGTTGGATCGTAGGGGAATACGCCAAGTAAACGAACATGCTTAACCTTTTCGCTGAGGGATTACGGCTAATAATTTAACTCTAGTCTACTTACCGAGCCTAATGGAACCCTATCAGCGCTCCTACACTCTTCGTCGTCATTACTACCAGCAGAAATACTAGCTATCTACATTCAAGCGGTTCCAAAGATATATGCTGCTCTTGCCGGGGCTGAAAATGCCCCCTGGACACCACCTCGGAAGTCTACAGTCGCATTACTGACAAGCAAGATCATCAAATTCTTGGAACCCCTTGCTATATCTCCTAACCTTGAAGTTCAAGAACGGGCTGTAGAGTTCCTTGAGCTTTTCAGACTAGCCGGGGAAGCAGTAGCCGAACAACCAGCTACGGCTGAAGACGCAGACGAACGGTATGACGCTCCACTGCTCATCACCCAAGCTATCCCTGGAATGTTTCTCGGCCTTGAGCTAAACCCCGTCGCCCCCCGAGCTCAACGGAAAGTACCACTACCAGCAGGCCTAGACCTTGACGAGCCAATCAACCCATACCTCCATCAACTACTCCTAGAATCTGAACAAGACAGCCGTTTCGTTGGCGAAGACGAAGACGACGGCTTCCAAGAATGGTACTACCAGAAAGCAATCCCAAAGCAGGCCAACATCCCTGCATCTCTAGGTATCGATAACGCCGCATCAAAGAACTTGTCCGCCGTTGCAAGCTACCAAAGCGGTGACATGAAAGAAGAGGACTATCTAGACAAAGACATCCTCGAGCGCCGCAAACGAGAGCGCCGGGAGCGAAACAGAGATGACCCATTCTACATCGGTGGCGCAGTGGTATCCGGCGGAGATGAGGAAGTCGACCTCGATAGCATACCAGTTATGAAGCTCGACCTCGGAGACGTGGACATCCCTATCGCACCACAGTCACAGCCCCGCACCTCCCAACCAAGAAAGAAGGGGGAGAAAGTAGTAATAGCAGCAGATGAAGGAATCGGAAACGAAGGAGACGAATCTCCGTCAGAAAATGTGGTGGAAAAGTCCAAACGGAAGTCGCGAAAAGGGCTGCTTCAGGTGGACAGTAGTGGGTTGATTGGATACTCTCTGGATGAGCCATCTGATTCTGCAGCCGGGCAGGAGGAAGATGTAAAAGCCGCAAGGAAAAAAGTGGAAAAATTTAGAGCGGAAATGGAGCGCGCGGCGGAGAGTGTTAGGGCTAGGGCTAGCACCGAAGAGCAGAAAGAGAAGAAAAAGAAAAAGAAAAAGAAGGGAGAGGGTGATGGGGAGAGAAAAAAGAAGAAGAAAAAGAAGACTGGAGATGCGGGGGAGGGTGTGGGGGGGAAAGCTAAAAAGAAGCTCAAGAGGGATAAGGGAGACCGAGAGGAGGCTGCTGAAGTGTAGCTCGGCTTAATCCGTATTTGTCTTGTGAAGGGTTGATTAGCATTTTTTTTCCTTTTTTTTTTTCTCGGGACGGGATTCGTAGCGCATGTTTTTGTCAACAATGCAGATGTAGGTGTGTATATAATTTAGTTAGATTGCAGCGGGGTCTTGTTGGTGGGTCATCGATCAGGTATCGTAATTCACTTTGCCATGTCAGCGCCAGCGTACTTAGGATGGGGTATTATATCCTTAAAAAGTGGATTGAGGATTGCTTCCGTCAAGTGATCGTTGCGAAATTTTCGGGGCTGCAAATCCCCAGAGCCGCCAGGGAAAGGCTATCCGAGGTCCCCATACTTTCCCTATCCTTTACCGTGATAGCTAGGGTTAGCCGTATCTTGGGCACGATAGTTTATTCCAGTAGTTCGCTTCCCCTCATTTATTCCCCACAAACCCTCGAGTGATCGACCATGACCGTTATAGTATACCTCTTAGGCATAAATCACGGTTGGCCTCCCATTGTAGTACTCGTACAGTATGATACAGTCGCGACAAGGTGCGATAGTGAACGACCAAACACTAATGGGGAATATCCATCATAAATCCCCCCACAAGTATGAACAGGATATCAATTCACACCTGATACTTCCTTCTCGCCCCCCCCCCCTTCTCAACCAAAGTCCTGATCCCACAAGTCATACCCTACGTCCCCGTTCCCCCTTCTCCGCTTCCATTACAGCATCCTGTAGGTATTCAGGACCGTTATACCGCATCGTACCGGGGGGTGGGTTGATAATGTGTCCGCAACCACCACAATCCCCAATCCTGACATTGTCCGGCCGATACATGCCCTGTAGCGACTGTATTATGCCGGCACCTCGAATGGTAAAACGGGCACGAGCGGTCCAAGTTCAGTGTTGGCCCCCTCGGGAATTCCTACTGAATTATATGTTCAGGCGGCTGAGTTTAGGGGTTGGGATTTGCTACTCGCATCATTGATAGACTTGGGGATCTCCTGATATGGAGTGTGGGAGGGGCTCGGGAATTCGGCTTAACTTTTAAAACCCACTTTCAAAAGTTCATGTAGGCTCCGAACTGCGGCTATTTTTCCTAAACTTTGACATGCTCGTTACGATGGGTGAGTGTTTCGCTGAACGGTAGATAGCTGCAATGGGATAACTCATGGCTGTGCTGTAAACTTACGAGAAACCATCATTTTTGGTGTAAAATATACGGCGAACGATCGGGTATGTATAGTATACAACCTCCTAAGCTAACTTGACACAACTTCCCAGGTCTATTTACACTTTCACCCAGCTGTTACCCCATACAACGAAAGAACCAAGAAACGTAAATTTACCACCCCGAGAAAAAGAAGAGGGAAGAGAGAAACGCCCCAATCCATCCACCCGTACAACAAGCCATGCATAATAGTAATACAAAATAAAATAAAAATAGGACTGCTGATTCTAAGAGACTGAGCCACTGTGATACGGGGTAATCCGCACATAGATAGAATTTGTCTGATAAGTAATCTAGGAGTTAGTCTAGATAATGTCTAGTCCTCACAGCACCGCCCCTCCAAAACGGCTGTAATGACTAAAGATTCGCTAAGCTATATTCCCCGCCATTGCCATCAATAGTGCCTGTACTGCAAGCTGTAACGACCAAAGCCCCACCTTCTTAAACCTCCTTCTCCGCGCTTGATGATCGATGGCATTTCTCGCGAACGCATCATATGTCTATTATGCCCGCCGTTAGCCCCCTTCCCCCTCGAGTCAAACGCAATACATACCTCAGCAGAAACCTCCTCCACAAGGCCAGAGTCGTACATAGTCCAGCTCCCGTCGAATTCGTTGACACGCTTGATGACGCGACAGTTGATGGGGATATAGGTCCTTCTGGAATTTATGTATGCTACAATAGGTCGGATGAGGGCGCTGTTGACATATGATAGGTCTTTGCTGAACAGCGGGACCGCGGCGCGGACGTCGTTTAGCTGGATTCGGAGGTCCATTATTACGAGTTTTTGGTCGGAGGAGGGGTCCCGATTATTGGAGGATGAAGGGGAGGAGGAAACGGTGGCTTCCATGCGTTCGACAATGTGCTGGACTACTTTTGTGAATTGTAGATTGTCATCCGTTGGGAACATGATGTCGGCCACAATGTCCACGTTTCCATGCTGGATCCAGGAAAAGGGTCCCTCGACGCCGCGGTTTAGGTGGTCAATTCCTAAACCGTCGATGCGCAGTCTGGAGGTCTTTTTCCAGGCCTGGGAGCTGCCTTCATCGCCGCCGTTGCCATTTAGTGACTCCGGGCTGATCGTGTGGGTTTGTCGGGGGTGAATAGTGAAGAGTGAGTCGTCGAAGGAGCCGGACATCATATTTGCGCTGAGAAAGTCGTAGAAGAGCCACTGCTTTCGGAGCTGCGGGAGGTCGCAGGAGAAGATACTTACCGAGAAAGGACGGAAGCCGTCGGGCTGGTGGACTGTCACTAGCAGGTCTTCGAGTTTGAAGGAGTCAATTTCGAAGTCTCCTGGTTGGTGCTCGTACTTGAAAGCGCGGGGGTCCACATCGTCCCAGACCACGTGTGTCCGATCAATCACTCCTCTGACACCTTTTATTTCGACGTCCTTTAGGAGGCCCTTTCCATTCATCCATTTTGTAAAAGAGAGTGTTACGTTGACAGTATCTATTGTTACGTCAAATTGTGTGTAGTTTGTGTCTTCCTCCTCTACCTCTTCTTGCCGGCGGTGTTGAGCATCCTTAGCATTAGCATCGTCTACGTGAACTGCAGCGGCAGCGGCAGCAGCAGCAGTCACTGATGAACCCTTTTGAACATTTCTGTCTCCATGCTTCCCATGACCAGGTCTCCTGGCGACAAACACATTCTTGAAGGAAATACACCCATCCTTCCACCGGGGGACAATAGCAGACTCGAAAACAACCTTGACCCCCGTTTCTCTTGTAAGATAGTTCCCGACGGCCCCGGCAAGCGTTTCCTGCGCAAATACAGTATTGCACAAGAATATCGTCAGCGAAACAAACGTCGTAGTACCCAGCACAATCCAAAGCACCTGGCCGAGGAACAGCCATGAAAATAACGCCCCGAAATCATCCAGATTGTAAGGCCTCATCTGCCGTATAGCCAGCCATTTAGTGCGTATCCTCAACCGCTGAATGAAGCTAGTAGCAGCCGCCAGCATCTCATCCTTCGAAATTCGATGTTGATTGACTGAATTATCAGGAGCACTGTTGCTAGTATTGCTCTTCCCCCCCATCTCCTCTGCCGGCCGGCCATTCCCGATTATTCGATTTCTCCTATCTGGATCCCGATCTCCAGACTCAGCCTTGACATTATTCGCTCTCTCTTTCGGCGCCCAGGAACTATTTCGTTTCGCAGGAACCTTCGGCTTGGAGGCTTTCTGACTGTAGTGTAGACTCCGCGCCCAACTCGAGCTCGCAATTCGTGTTATTTTCCGCTGGTCGAGGACTCCACTGGAAAATATTCCTCTGTCCGCTGTGCTAACCGCACATGACGTTGTTTCCGAAGCTGCCGTTGGAGAGACATTTGTCCACACGCAGAACCCAGCAAAGCCCCGGGATACTACGTATTTTGATCGGGGATACCATCGAGTCGATGTTGTGGATGATAGTGAAGTGAAAAAGCGGGGTCGATGGGTTGGTATTGGAAATCTCTTCTGGGAGAGGCCGATTGCGAATGTCGAGGACCTCGAAGGCAATTTAGGTTTGCTGACTAAGGGCAGAAGGGAATCCCAGAAAGAGGCACACAATCGGTGGCCAGATGCCGAAGCCATAATGTCATCACCTGCAGCCGTGAATTAAAAACCACAAAAACAGGAAGAGTGGGTTGTTCTTTGAGGAGGTAAAAGTTGGCTCATGGTTGTGTGGATGACGGTACAAGACCTTAATTTTTTGGCGTTACACCCAATTCGGAAACCCCTCGCTAAGCCTTATCATATCAGGATCAGGGATCAATAGATAATAAATCTCCGGACAACTCAAGATCACTAATGAAAGTTCGACGTCAGAAAAATGAAACGATCTGGAATTCAGCGAGATGTGCTCGCTCTGTATAGGCTTTGCCTGAGGGAGGCAGGGAAGAAGCCTAAGGTATCAACGATCCTTCCCACGTTTTTTTTTTGTTCCTCACTTATACCAATGTGTTTTCCGGTTTCTAACCCCGCGCTGCCCCGAGAGCAGGAAGTTCAAGACAATTTTCGGAATCATGCGAGGTTTGACGAGATCGCACCTTTGGCCATTCCACCGTACCCGCGCATGCAGAATTCCTAACAGAGGGAGGGGCACAGAGAAAGCTTCCGAGCGCATACCGACATTGACCGGCGGGACTTTGCAACAATCGAGCACCTCCTACGGGTCGGACAGAGAAAACTAGAGGTCTACTCGCAGCCAGGAATAAAGAACATTGCCCGATAGTAACACATCAAGCACGCTCAATCAATCGATCAATCCCCTACCTACGGTGCCCCACGATATGATAGACAATCGAGATTTCAGAGTCCTTTTTTTAAATTTCTCCTCAAATTATCACTTGTCCATAACTTTCTTTTTTCTTCACACAACCTCCGAATTCTAAGACAAATTGTCACAGCTAGCATACCCCTTCCCCCGGCCCCAACCCGGCTCCTTGTTCTACGTCGAGGAGCATTCAAGTATCAATGGTATCAGAAGAGCATATCGTACCAGTAGCACCCCGTGCCGAGAAACCCTGTTACACTTTGCCGTGAACACGCACCACCCTCGCCCCGGGCAGCCGGATGAATACCGTATGGTAGTCGGCTGGCTGGCTGTATGGGTATCCAGCACAACCTTGTTGAAGATCTTGAGATTCGGAAATAATAAACTTACTTCATAATATGCATAATGAATGTGCTCGTCCAATTATCAAGAAGGTAAGTGTGAACCGATCTAGGGTAAGAATACGATGAGGGGGGAATTGTGGGATCTTTTTGAGAGACATGAGGAGAGATGGCGTGAATATGGCGTCTGTTTTTCTGTTGGGTTGGAGGTATCGGTATATATTATGCCTTGAAAGACGGTCCTAGGCTTGATCCAGTCCCTGAGGTTACAGTACGGTCTGGTATCAACACCCAAATCTCCCCTCCCGATCCCGGCTCTCCAACACTGAGCACTCGTATTGTGCCCAGAGTACCATAAGAGCTCGAATAGAAGATAGATGTTGTAGGACGTTGGAGTTCCCCTTCTCAGCTATTCAAGGGGAAAATACTGCATACTCAGCCCTCAGTTGAGACAAAACAAAAGGAATATGAACAGTGCCTTACTAGCGCTCACTATCATACAACGAGTATTCGGGGTTTTAGGGTAGGGTAAAAAAAAGTAACGCACACAATCCAACAACCACCGCCAAGATATCTCAGTCAGAAAGGTTCATGCAGATCTGCAAGCCTCTTATGATACCTACTTGTTCGGGTACCGGTACTGTACTTGTACTAATTAAATAGAGTTCGCTCTCTACCTAGCTAGCTATCCTCCACTTGAACCTGTATCGCCTACGAGTACAGTACGGAACTCGAGTACATTGACAATAAAGGCCTCCCTTTTTTTCTTTTTCCAGCCAGAAAAAAAAAAAACCATGCACCATACTCGAGCAGATACCACTTTCGTGTAGAATTGCTCCTCATGTGCAATACAGAGGCTACTCGTGCAAGACCTATGCTCGTATGGCGCATGAAAGACTGCCGTACTGTATGATAGTGTGCGAGTAGATTCCCCCTCTAACCCGAGCTAATCTATCTACCATACTGGTATTCACGGTGTTGGCCCCAGCTCCGAGCCACGTCACTAATCAGTCCTATTTTTCCCATGGTACAGTACGAGCACAGTACTCGAGTACGACATCGTGCTATGTGCATGCTCGAGCACGGCATCGACGGCGGTCAATCAATTGCCCAATCGGCGTGGCCCGTTGGTGCACGTGATGAGGTGAGTAAGCCCTAAGCCCTATGTTGACGGACAAAGACATTTGAAAGACACAAAACTCCTACCAAACGATATATCGGTAGTCGGGGAAAGGCATGATACGATACCATGAGCAGTGGATCATAACCTGATCCTAAGTATTGATCACCAGGGAGGGATAGGGAGCAGGCGGAGTGCCGTACGCTAGCTTAGACAAACTCCCGTACTCCTCAGGATATCATACTCGAGGGCCCTCAACAGATTATAGCACTGTTCGTGCTCAATTGCGCCTTACTGTGGTGCATGGCAGGCTCCCATCTCTCTCCATCTCTGGGCCGTTCTCCACGATCATTGAAACACCCATCGTATCATATTGGGATCGTGTGCTCCTTCCTTCCTTCCTTCGTCAAGTTAAAGTACCTGCACTCTCGTAAGCACGGTACCATACCCCCAACACAGTAATAATATGGTCTACATCTCATCTGCTTCCCAATCGCGCCTCCCAGATCGAGCTATATGCCGTAGCCCATCCCAGCTTCAGCAAGGGAACGTGCCATGACCACCTGAGTGTGTTCGGCTATCTGACGGGCCGCCTTTCTCCCTCCCTACCTTCAAACCCCGCGACCAGCATCATCACCATCACCACCTTGTCACTCTTCAAGTTAGTTATGACACCCTGACGGGTACGGCGGTATAGGTATGATACAATACAGTAAAGTGTAGTATCCCCCCTTTGACGCCATCGCCTGGTTTGCTGCTGCGGTCAGCGAGCAAGTACGCATGCTTGTTTGCTACGATGGGATATCAGTACTTGAACATGCACATGCGCATGCTACATACCCTGGCTGTTTGTCATCTACCGTTATCGTATGTACCTGTTCCTGTGCTTTTTTTTTTTTTTTTTTT
>QLOI01000042.1:0-42698 GCA_003313605.1 Tuber umbilicatum | reverse complement strand
GGGGGAGGCGGCGGATGAGGTTGAGAAGGGGGGGTGGGGCGCGAAAGGACGGCTGCGCTGTAGGAATCTAACCAGTATTGCAAAGTAGGCGGTGGCAGTAAACAGTAGGTAATGGGTAGCGGTGATGGTGGTGGTGGACCGAAGGACGTAGTTGGTTGATGCACACCTCCTCCCTCTGACGGCAGAGCTGCTAAGCAAGCAAGCTGCTTGTTAAGATATGTATAGATGGTGGTAGTGCGCCTGCCTGAGGATTGGTATGGGGTTGCGTTCGAGCTGTGGACAACAACAGCGACCAGCAGGAAGAGCGAAACCAAAAGCAACTCCTCCGTTCAACCCAAACCCAACTCCGCCTGTTCTCCTAATAATAGTGTGGTCTGGCACTACGAACACTCGTACACAAGAGTGTCACAGTATGCTTTGCCTAGCAAATCTGCACAATGCCTGTTTTTGCAGATTGAGAGGGGGGGAGGATTGAAGGGAGGCGTGGGGAAGAAATACGATACGTGGGTCGCTCGCTGTGAGAGTACTGTGAGAAGGGTAAAAAGAAAAATGGAATAGAAAAAGAAAAATAGGAAGAAAAAAAAGGAAGCCTCACCTCACTGGAATTCGAAGGCGTGAACAGGATCAATCGACGCGGAAAATGAGCCTCAGTAAAGTCTGAAGGGGAAAAACTAAAATCTCGACCGGATTGAACAAAGTTTTGTTCAACAATACCAGCAAATATGCTTTTTCTTCCCTCGACCCTCAACCGCACGGTGAGAGATAACACGAGTGTGATAATCGAGTACTGGTAACGCGTTCGAAACGAAGTGCCCACGGACACATATCACATCAAACTGGGAGAAGGGAGAGAGATGTGGTACTGGTATGGACTGAGTACGTGAGAAACAAATAACAAGATTGAAGGGAAAAAAAAAACATGACCAACCTCTCCTAAAAAAATTAACCACTCCGAAGCCAGGGCCCCACTCGGCCAATCCATCAAAATTTCTGGCATCATCCTCTTTTTCATCGTTCACCATTAAGAAATTCCGTCCGCTATTTAGGTCGTTATCCCATCTCCAATTGCCCCCTCTCCATCCTTTTTCCCTTCGCTCTCTCCAAAGACCGTTGGCTACTCGCCGACGGCGGGCAGAGGACTGTAACACCAATACCGAATCCGTTTGTCTGAGACTGTGTGCAACTCCAATGAAGGTTGTCCAGCTTCCACCACTCCAACTTCCAAAAGGAGCCCGCCGTGCGGTGCTGATCTCCCAGGAAGTAGTTTATGGTGACCATTCTTATTCGTTGCCAACACAGCGGTGGGTGGAATTGATAGCAACCTTTCCTTTTTTTTCTTTTCTTCTTTCCATCAACCCTTCCACCCAGCGAGCTCGCACTCGTTTGGCTGATTCTTTGAAATTGGAAGGTTCGAAAGCTTCCACGCTTATTGTGCTCGAGTAGCATCGTTGAGCCTCTCTCTCTCCATTCACCTTCACCCCACCCCCCCTTTTCACTGTTTGGCTGGAATAAAAAAATAAAAAGAAGAGGTCGAAGAGATTGAATAAAAATTTGAAGGCGAGGAACTACACCTCCTCTTCCCCCCCAACCCCCCATTTCTCCTTCACACGCATACTCATACCCACGCTCATACATGCGCAGACGCAAAGCACTGTTTCCTAATACTCTTCTCCCTCTTCACTAAACACCAAACTTTTTCGCCCCTACCTACCTCTGCCTGAAAAAAAATAAAAAAATAAGGCAGAAGTGTTTGACGGCAGTTGCACTCGCGGTAGAGACTGGGCGGAAAGTTGGTATGGGCCGCACAGCATGATGACACGACAGGCGGAGGAGGGCCTTGACGCTGTGCTCTCTAACTACATTCCTCATGACAAAATTACAGATCTACCAAAAACAAAAGTCTTGCCAACATCTCGACGTTGGCACGAAACTTCTTCCACGCTGGGTCTCTTTCCATGTTACCCCCCCCCTACTTCGTCCACACCAACCCCCACACACACATACTTCCTCTTGTCTAAGAGATAGTGTTTGCGTGGCCAATTGTTCAGATAAAAATGGGGTTTGGCCCACGGGCGAAGAACATGGTGTAACGAGAATTATCGGTATTAGCACCACCACCACAATCGTCCCTATTAACAATATTAGTCCAGCTAATTACCGTACTCTGACAAGAGTACGGCCACAGCCTACAGCTTTGGAATTCATCCAACCTACAATGCATTTAGAACGCTTGTATTCTACACACCGCATAGCGGAACAACGCTTGCTTCTTCGGATCGGATGATACAAATCCAGAGCAGGGTGCCGGCGGAAACTAAAGTTGGGCTCTTCCTGGCATTGGAACCTAACCCTGTCTGTCCGTCTTGTCTTTCCTTTTCTTCCCCTTTGCCGTCTATGTTTCAGCCTTACCTTTTCCTCTGATGACGTACCGTACGACCTCTCCTTAGCTCCGGAAAATCAGGGTGTGGCGGAAAATGACACCTCAGAGCTCGACTACACATCTCAGAGCTGTTTCAGAAGTATTTGCGCATGCGCATACTATCTTTTTTTTTCCTACGACACCTAAGGCACATTAGGTTTAACGTGCAATGGGGTTATACATTGTGCTTCATACCCAAGGCGCACACACATACTCGAGTACACTACACGACACAACAATCACGCTATCACGAGTAGTGAGAGCCTTGCCAATAGGAGAGAAAAAGCTTTATTGGAATCATGTATCTCAACATGACTTGCAGCAAGGTACTGCCTATCAGGTACACTCGACCAATTTCACTGAAGGAAAATTTCCATCCAATTCCTCACCGTCGGGTCGGCCAAGCAGCGCCCAGGGGGAAAAAAAGGCTTCTTTCCGTCGATGATCCTTGCAAACCACACAAAGATGCTCGAAAAAATCTTTGACAATAAAATCTTTATAAGCTCGATGTGATGGTGTGATGTGGGGAAGAGAAGGGTATTTTTTTGTCACTTTCTTGGGTTCGGTTTGGGCGGTGTTGCTCTGCTGTCTGTACCACCGGTGAAAGACATGTCGAGAACTCACAAGTCAGATCGGAATGGGAAAAGAAAAGAGGTTGGGAATCTTAGTGGATTGCATAACCACGATGCGGGTACGGTATAGTGAAACTTAAAGGGGGGGGGTTCCTACTCTCTTCTCACTACCGCCGATAAAAAAGTAAGTATTGCAAAAAAGAAAAGAAAAAAACTCGGGATTTTCTCTCAGAAAAAAATAAAATAATAAGTTAAATAAAAATACAAACCGAAGCGAAGATCGAGCAAGCGAGACTTGACAACGCATCATATCATCGCGTCACTAAACCACCAAGAGAGCAAAGAATCACGGTGAAAGATATAAAAATAAAATAAAAAATAAATAAAAATCCGAACTTGAAAACGAGGCTGTACTATCTGTCTCTAGTTTGGAATCGATAGTATACGAGTAGCATGACATACCAGCCCGACCGAACCGGAACTAGAGATCGAAGCTAATCAACGGACAATTCGCATCAAGCAAAAGCGTCATCGGCACTTTTTCTAATTCCTCTTTTCCTCACCTTTTCTCCTTGTGCTCCCCGATACCGCGTTAACTGGTGGTGATCACTGGAGATGAAGCTATCGTACTCGAGCACATAAATCAATCAGGAGAAAGTGTGGCTTGATACACGAATGAAATCAAACCCACACACTCCTCCCATAGGAGACTTTGACGGAAACAGCGCCCCGTGGCAAACTATCGCAAAAATCTAACTATACTTGTAGCAAGCCACTTTTCTCGCAAATCTAATTCTCCTATGGGGTCACGTCCTCTGTCATGGTCTATGATACTTGTAGCTACATTTCCAGCAACTTTGGTTAATACGGTATTTTCCCTACCTTCCTTCACTTCCTCCCTCCCTTCACTTCTAACCCACCCAATCCCGTATTATTATTATTCCCCCCCTCCCTCCCTTCCACATTCTCATTCACCATTACCATACCGGTCAATATTCCAGCCAACTCAGCGATGAATACGCTACTACCACCTCTATCATAAGGAAAGAGAAAGGGGAAAAAAGAAAAAAATAGTTATCTGAACTTTTGATAGGATGGTTGGTTTGGTTGTCATGTCATGTACGAGCGGTGTATGGCACTGTATGAGCCCCCCTGCGTCCGGTCTAGTCCGGTCTAGTTTGGTCTGGTCTGGTCTGGTAGTGTGTGATGATACGATATTGTCAGGTAAAACCCGGGTTGGCGGTGAGCGTTTGTTTCCTGGGTTTTGGAATGGGAGGGAAGGAGGGTTTTAAGAGTGTTTGAATGTATGGATGAATGGTACTGTGTTTTGGTGGCGCTTAGAGGTTTATTTGTTTGGTGGTTGGATGGTTTGGTGGTGATTGTGAGTAGAGAAAGTGCGACTTATCTTTAGTATTCTGTTGTGCTCTAACAAATATTGATTTGATTGATCAATGAGAATGAGTGGATGGGTCGCGGATGAGTGGGTAGACTAAATACGGCATCATACAGTAGATGGGCTTTACTCCGCTGTAGGTACCGTACCGCAAGATATGATCTTGGGATCGCATATTCGTTATCGACCGGGACAATTCCACTTTTTTGTACCAAGGGTAGAGTATGAATTGTACTGTACTCCCGCGGCCGAGTTGGAGTTGGACACTTTCTACGGCAATTGCCACCTTAGGTGTCCAACTCCAACTCGGCCGCGGGAGTACTCTAGCTATATCGCCATATCCTCCTACCTTATCTTATCATCCCCCGGAGCAAGTGAGTAAGTGGTTTTGCCACGAGGGGAAACAAAACAGAAACAAGATTACAAGTTACGATACGGCATCACGGTACCAGAGCAGAAGGAAGGAAAAGAAGTACAAGAAATCTACGATGCGACACCACCCAGAATCAAAACAAGCAAACAAACAAACCACTTTTCCCATCCCCATCCCCCATCCACCCCCCCGACAAAAGTGAACCCAACCCGCAAACATCCCCACCAACCTACCGATTAACAATCTGCACATTATTCCTAACCTATATGGCAACAACCAAAATCAGCAAACACCCCCACACACAAAAAGACAAAAACAAAAAAACAAACCTTCCACCTCTCCATCTCCTCCTGCTTCTTCTTATACTCCTTCACCAACCCCTCGAGCACGCTCTTCAACCCCTCAGCGTTAGTGCGCACAGCGGGGACGACGTCGGCGACGCGGCGCTCGACGAGGACACCATTGACCAGACGGAAGCACTTGCGCTCCGGGTCAACGAGTTCAAGGCTCTCGAGGACGAGCTTGTGCTCCTCGGCCTCCTGCTCCACGTCCCCGACCTTCTGCGCGAGCTGTTGGAGGGTGGATTTGTAGGTGGAGTATTGATTCTGGAGGTCTTTTTTTCCTGCTTAGCCGTGTTCGGGTGTTAAGGGGGGGGGGGAGGGGGGGNGGGGGGGAACCTTGCTGTTTTTTAGCGGTGGAGGGAGAAGGCGTTGTTGACATTTCGATTTTGGTTTGTTTTTTTTTTTTTCGTTTTGGTCCTCCGTTTTGTGGTCGTAGTGGTGATAAGTGGTTCGTGGTGGTGGGGGTGAAGGAATGCGACGTTCCCCGCGTTTGGCTTGGCGGTGGGTGGGTTGGCTGGCTGGTTGGTTGTCGTAATTAGTGGGGTTGGGGTGGGCTACGTGGTGTGGCGGTCATGTAGTATCACTCGATGTATGTCGCAGTATTGTATGTGTGCACCGACCGTCGACGACGGAATCGGGTGTGGGGTGCAGGCAGTGGTCTGTGTGGGCACTCGGGGTTTTGGCCGGTTGGCTGGTGATTGGGGGAGGCGCGTTGCCGGTCGGAACCTGTCATATCGGTAGGTTGGTCTGGTGTTTGGTGCTGCTTTCTTTTGGCGAGGATTTGGTTTCGGCGGCGGTGGACGGGTTCTAAAGATTACCGAAACGGATGACACCCCGGACGTAACTTTAATGTTTAGATAATCGTACCATATTGCTTTGTCTGTATCATCTCTTGCGACAGGGAATATTGGTGACACCGGGTTGTATCATCCGCGCGGATCCATGATTCGAGTGACACCTCATGAGTGTTTGTGTATTCTTACCATGATATCATTAAATTTTCATCCACTACCGACCTATCATAAGAAATCTACAGAACATTTCCGTAAGGGCATCATCATATCTGATGTAAAGAAAAGAGGTTGGAAAAAATGTAAAAATGAAACGATTAAACCGGCTCTAACAGGACCAAATGAGAGTGTCCCAACTAGTTAAAGTGGAAGAAAAGTATTTGCCTAGTTACGGAGAAAAGCAAAACCAAAGAAAAGGTAAAAAACCAGCCCACTCAGGCGCTCTTACCCGCATCCTCCTTCAATGTAACAATCCTATTAAGCACAAGTCTATCATCAGTAGAATCGCTATCAAGTGCAAAGTACCCAACACGGAGTGCCTGGAACCGACAGGATTCGGGGCCAGCCCTATTGGAGCTCTTCTCTCCTTCCAACTCAGGCCATGGTGCACGACGGCGGACTTCGTGAATTCCTGTTTCAATGATGGCATCTTTGTAAATGTATTCGCTGTCAGGATTGATGTCTGCAAGATAACCGTCCGGATTGTCCTCAGGGTTCTCAGACTTGAAGAGCTGATTTGTAAGGCGCGCCTCAACGCGAACCGGAGAGCCCCTGCTGGGGTCGTCACACACCCACTGGATGTATGTTTTTGGCTTGGACTTCTCGAGGCCTTCATATTCCGCGCGGACCTCGGTCACGTTACCGGCCTCGTCCTTAGTGTAAGATGTTGCGCGAATGGTGAAGGGAACTTTGAGAAGTCCGACAGATTTTCCCGGCGCAAGACGGAAGTAATCGGTAGAATCTTCCTCACGGAAATCGGAGCGGTCGATGTACACTTTGCAGGTGAAGGGGACTCTGTGTTTTCCGAGCTTAGGGTTATTAGGCATGAACGGGACGTCGATCTCCTCGGGAGCGCCTTCTGGGATATTCTCAATGATGATAGGAATTGGGTCAAGGATCATCATCAGACGGGGGACTGTCTCTTCTAGATAGCGGCGGACTGTCTGCTCAAATCGCTTGATCTGGACATAGCTGTGGGCGGTAGTGACACCCAATTCATTGACGAATGCAAGAATTGCCCCAGGGGGGATTCCACGTCGTCTGCAATTTCAGTCGAGTCCGCTTACAGTATGGAACGTAAAGTAGGCTCACCTAATGGCGACAAGAGTATAGAGTCTAGGATCATCCCATCCACGTACATAGCCTCCAGAAACCAGTCGGGCGATCTTTCTCTTACTCATGATAGTCCCAGTCAAATTTAGACGACCATACTCCCTCTGCTGTGGCCTATAAATCTCCAAAGCATTGCAAAGCCAGTCGTAGGATTCTCTCGAGTTAATGAATTCGGTAGTGCAAAGCGAGTGGCTAATGGAAAATATTAATATGAATGATATCCTGTGAAGATAACTAACTCACGAGATATTTTCAAAGGAATCGCAAAGGCAGTGAGTAAAGTCATAAGTAGGATAAATCTTCCACTCGTCGCCGGTACGGTGATGCGGTGCGCCGTCCAAGACCCTATACGCGGTCAAATCCCACATCTTTGCAAGTCAGCATTTGAAACATCATGATCGGCGCTATATTCACCTGCGGGTTTCCGGAGCCCAAAATATCCTGCTTCATTCTTAACATTGCTTCCTTAGGCTTATATTTCCCGTCCCTCATTTTTCTAAATTCCTGCAAGCTCTCCTCGATAGGCCTGTTCCGATGGTTGCATTCAAATCTAGGCCCACGATTGTCCTTGCCACCTCTCTGAATGTTGACTTCTTCAGCAGTACAGTGACAAATATAGCCCTTATCACGCTTGATCAAGTCCTCCGCCAACTCGTAGAGCCTCTGGAAGTGATCGCTCGCATAAGTAACCTTGTAAGGCTGGAATCCCAACCACTCAACAATCCCACGAATAGCAGTGAAATAGCGCTCCTCCTCAGCCTCCGGGTTAGTATCATCATAGCGGAGATAGCACTCCCCTCCGTGATACCTTGCAAACCCAAAGTTGATAGTGATAGCTTTACTATGACCAATGTGCAAGTATCCATTTGGCTACCACATTGTTAGCACAACCCGCGACTGAGAAGCAGCGAGGAGAAACTAGCCTCCGGTGGAAACCTGGTGAAGACTCTACCTCCAGTGGCCCTCAAATGCGCCGCCATATTTTCTGGGACAATCTGCTCATTCCCACCAGGCCTGTGCAAACCGGCCAAGAATCCCTCCTCGAACATCCTATTCTTGCTGATATCTTCATTGCCCACCTTAGCTGGCTTAGCGCCAGCAGCTGCAGTTGTCTTTGGCTGCTTCTTGGGTGGCGCATCGCGCTCATCCTTAGGCCCAAGGAGAGCAGCAAGTTGAGCCTCGACCTCCTTCTTGAGGTCGGCAGGAGGAGCCCATTTCAGATCCGTAGATGTTTTCAAGGTTACCAGTGTGGGAGTGAACGCTTTGTACCGCTGTTCAAGGATAGTGCTCTTGTGCTCTTCGATGTAAGCCTCGACCTCCTTCTCAATTTGCTCGGGGGTGAATTCGATTCCTGTTACCTCATCAGCACACCTCCGACCACGGGAACAATTCATGGCAGTGGAAGGGAAACATACCGACGCCACACTCCTTATCAAACTCCGCAATGTGCACATCTCCCTTCTTCCCCTTGATATATTTAACAGCAGCCTCAATCTGCGGGTTGCTCCTTAACTTCCCATCGAGCACCGCATTCACGACAAATGCTCTCTTCCCGTCTGCCCCGCCAACATCCTTCATAGCCGTGACGACAGCAGACAACAGCGCTCCAACTTTTGGATCGATGCCGCCTTCATCTGGAAGCTCAATATCCCTCAGGACTTGGGTCCAGGCTGTTGTTATCTTTTTATTCCTCAGTGCTTCCTTCAGTGGCTTTTCACCAAGACCCAGCTTGGGGAAGTTTTCAGTGAGGAAAACCTCTTCGGGAGATGGTTCGCTCATGGTGTTTTGAGCCTACTTTTGTTTATTTTTTTTTGCTGTTGTTTCGCGGCTCCGCCTGTTGTCTTTTTTTTTTAGGGGGGGTCTCAGTTTGGGTATCTAGTGTTGATGAGGTGGTGATGGTGGTAGTTGGTTTGGTAGTATTCGGTAGGTGGGGTGGTTGGGTGGAATGTGTCACCCCACTGTGGTAGGGTAACGAGGGGTTTAGGCAGGTCAAACGCACGGTACAGTACTCAGGGGTAAGTCGGCCGCACCATCATTGCTTACTGCCAGCAGCTCAGCAGCTCTTGAGCCTGCCTTTTGGTCCGGGTAACCATGCTCCTATCAATCACCAGAAATCCGCCGTGACAATTAATTCTCCTCCCTTAAGAGCACAATAGCAACAACATACTGTAGCTTTCAACCCTTAAGATAGGTTCCGAAGTGCGGGTGCCGGTAGTTATAAAAGCAAATTAGTGATACTGTAGGTCCCGGTCTCATGGCCTGCTTGTACTCGAGCCTGTGCAACAATAGCACAGAGAAAAAGCTACTGAGCGCCCAACCTCTCCCCGTCACCAAGAAGGTTCTCACATGTTATCACTCGAGCTTCCTAATCTACCTCCGGATATGTACCTTTTGCATTATTGGGTACCGTATGACTCGGTTTCCTCTCCGAGTTTAACCTGTTCTGTCCTTTCTCCATGTCATACAATCAACTCTGTTCTCTTGTCTCCCATAGCCTCTGCTCCAATCAACTTCCCACTACCACTGTATGTTGCTATCTCACAGTATAAATAACAGGGGCCTCTGTGCGCCTTCCTAATTGTATCAAGCTCATCAATTCACTCTCCCACCCTGAAAGCTTCAAGCGTACAGTTCGGATTCGCCTTCTTTTACAACAGTTTTGTCTACATGCGAATATCTATCGGCTTGGAAGTGCGCCCGACTTTTGTCAACTCTCGGTGCTCGTGCCCAAAACTAACAGCGATCGCCGGGGCAATAGGAATATTAGAGAGATGTTACGGATAAAGCACTGAGTGCGGTGGGCATACAAGTGAGTCGTGCATCGCGAGAACGCAGGGTTCTCACAGTGATTATTTTCCGTTGAATCTGTGGGTCTAGAGCAGAGCAGGTAGAAGTTGTTGTGGTTAATTGTATATCTGAGTCAAGATTTGGCGCCCCATTTGTCCTAGAGGGTGGTTTTCCAATGAAAAAAAGTATAGTTTATTAGACCCCGGTTTGTAATATTTCAATTTGATACTCCTAGAAAGTCATATTCTGTCACACAAGTATGATACTTGGAATAATTACACAGAAACCCTATTACACTATTTACCAAAATCTCTTCTGGTTCTTCTTTCGTAGGGCCATATTCTTCTATCTGGCGCTTTTTACTAGAACTATCGTCATACTCTTATTACGTTAAAATTTAAATTTTCTCACAAGCCAAACAGGCTCCTAATACGATACCTAATTCCCGCCTTTGCATTTTTATTTTTCATCAGCACAAACACATCCACATCTCACGCTGAGACAGAAAAAACCCATTCAAGCACGGCGACCAAAAACAAAACTAACAAAACAATCCCCAATCACACCGGGCCACACAGGACACAAAGCAATAATTCTCCCAACGCCCTGGACTAACGGGCTATTACGAACAAAGCCAGCGCCAGGAATTCGAATTTTCATGAACAAACTTTGTACCCCGAGATGCACGCATTTCCCCCCAGCCCACGCCGCGAAGAGGGAGGGGTATTTTTAGAAGCAGTGAAAAATTGTCGCACCCGGGTAACGGATGTGATAACGTTGTATAAGTATGCCTGTAAAGTCTCGAGTTGTTCAACATTGTGCCGGTGGTTCTCATTCTATGGTCTTTTGAACTCCGTCGGTCTATGTGAAACACGCTATCTCTTAGCTGTTGTTGGTGTTTTCTACCGCCCGGGTGCCCGATCGCCAAGCGCCGAACCGGATCAGTTATTCTGTTCCGGGGGGGCGCGGATGGAACAAGAGGCTGAAGGTTGTGAAAACAAGCGACTATTGTAACCCGGACCTCCGCATGCAACAGAGTTGTGAATTTACTGTGCCGTATAGCTCCTAACTTGGGTATGTGACAAAATCTAGATCCCTTCGTGAATAAGCGTGATGCAGTATCATTCAGGTCGATAACTCATCTCTCCTGTAGCTTTGTCCAGCTGCAGACCCGGAGTCTGACCATCCCCGAATCCATCTCATCCCAACAAATGCGGAGAATCCCAATAAAACAGCCTTGGAACACTGTCCATCCAGGAATACTAAATGACTCCCCAGCATATTTCTCATCACCTTGATAGCCCCAAAATACATCATTGGCCCGATCCATCCATCGCATAGGCGGCAAGGGAGAAGGAAGCTTCCTACAGGCTGGCATATTGATATAGACAAGTTTAGAACATTAGCACAACCCACGATTCACAAGCTTCCCACCGAGTGTGGCATCCCATTCTTGAAGCACTATCTCTGAAAATACTAAACCTCTCCCAAACAATCACGGCATACCTCTACAAAGCATCAAATCATCCAATCTTCTCTTAGGGTACTATGTGGAGAAGAGCCCCACAACGGTACCCTCCAACAAAACCTTGCAGATTGATTATAACCCATCGCATGAAAAATCCACTCCGCTCCGTTTGGAGGTAAGATCCAGCAGCACCTTACCGCGTATCCAAATACCAAGGTGCGAAACTCCCCACGAGAACCCGAAAACCTGGTTCTTCCGCGAGGAGGAAGGGAGGAAATCCTCCACCCCGGCCGCCGCAGTTAGGTAAGGGGTATGCTTGCGCAATAGGGTTCTAGGAATAGTACTGTACGTAACACGAAGGGGGCAATTTGAATTCCCAGGAGTGAAACAGAAAGCAAGTGAGTGTTCGACAATGGGAGAGGGAGCTAGGGCGACTGTCATAGGGAGGAAGGGGAGGGAGTGGATGGTAACGGGGAATGGGCGGAAAGAACGGAAATGCGGGGTAATAAGGTAAGGAAATTGATAATAAGGTAGGCAAGCAAGGTCAGGCGTTGGTTGCCTCGTTTCTTGGTTTGCTAGAGACAGGGCTATGGAACAAGGAGCTAGCCTGAGAAGCCATAGTAAAGAAGTTTCTGCGATATTCACGCAATAAATCACGGCATTTATCATCCCACTCGCCGTTATGACCGCTCACCGCCTCATCCCGTGAAAATCGGTGAGCCCGGCCGGTTAGCAACTGCCCAATGCTACAAGTGAGAATCGGATCCTCCGCCTCATCGTAAACCATAACGCAACGCGATCCCCCTCAAAACTACGGCCATCAAACCGAGTGATACGCCATGCACACCCTAAGCCTCAATTGTGAAAGAGCTCTGTCACAAACCCTTCCCTAAAAAAAAACGAAGGAAGGAAATAAAAAAAAAAACTTTGGTTTCGCCCTAAGCACATGGCCCTGGAAGGAAGCGATGACGAGAATAGGGAGGCGAAATGCGGGGTGCAGCTTGACTCGCGGTCCATTATATCGACAAGGATGGGATAGTACTTTCCCGAAGGCGGTTATGGCGGTGCGGACATGCGCTCACATCCAGGCAGGCAGGGTGGGAAGGCGGGTGGGGTACGGTATGCGATGCGATGGTGATAGTGATAAAGAACTAGAAGAGGTGTGTGAGGTGAGGTGCAGGAGAGTGCATTCTAAGGCAGGTAATGTGCGATAAAGGATGGGCAGAGGGTGTTCAGGATAATGTCCAATGTGCGCGGTAGTCTGGCGGGGAAGTCATAGTGTAGATGGGATGCGATGGTAGGCCGGAAGGGCGCCGCCCACATGAACCATTTTCGGGCCCTTTGGAGTGAGGGGAGGAATCGCTGGACTAGGGGAGCCATAAGGTACATCAGCAGTGAGGCAAATATTTCGTTTCGTTCAAAAAGGACTCGGCGCTGCCGAACCTTACTTTTGCTAATGTGAGGTCGTCATATGGTAGCTTCCTGGGTCCTTGCTGTAGCTAAAAGGTTGTGCTACTCGAGCAGAGCAGACGAGAAGAGGTTTTCACGACTACTCGAGTATTGTGGGCTACTGGTATCATAGTGACAATCGCTGGCCGCACGCCAGAGTCCAATTGGCTGAACAGCCCTAACATTCCTGGTTGCCGCGTTTGTTGCCTCCTTACCAGCGTCCGTTTCACCTCCAGCAAGGTTAAGTGTGGCGTGTTTCAGGTTTATTCCCACGCGCCCACTCGCTCTGGAAAACGGGCACACGAGGACAGGTAGCTGAGATCGGACCGAGTTGCCACAGGGCAGGGTTCTCGATACCGACCATCCAGCTCTGATGCTGCTCGAGAAGTATTTCCCGGGCGGAGGGGGGCACCGTAGCCTGGACTACCGTAGCTGAAGGACGATACCCCATACAAAAGGAGTTTCCAGATCAGGCTTTGAGTACCGGGTAGAAGAATGAATCTCGGGATATATGTTTGGGGCTTGGGCCTACGCCACAGGGCTATGATTGGGGGGTTTGGGGGAGAAAGTGTAAAATATTAATAGAGTCTTGTGTTGAGCCACGAAGTACTGTAGACAGAGTGAGCGAACCAGTCTATGGAGGATAAGGCGCGCGGCAAGGATGCCGTAGCAACACGTCTAGCGAGGGAAAAGTCTAGATGTGGATTGCAGGATGAATCAACTGTCAAAATGGGACAACAAAGACTATTGTGCGAGCTGTCGGTATCATACATATTACATACGCACACCCGCCATACAAAGAGCAGCAGAGAGGGAAGAAAAAACCAACAAACAAAGCTGTTGTTACTGAGTCGATCAATTGGGAGGGAAAGGGCTCGGCTCTGGGAAAGGCTCGGTCACCCCTTGGCCCTGTCTGCCCCTTGTTTCGCCATTGATATCTGCCGGCGCGAACTCTGTGTGTGTGTGTGGCTTGATTGGGCTTGTGGGTGAGAGAGCGTGATTTTGGACCGACGGACCAATGAGAGTGGAGATCCACACATCCTTTGGGAGTTGACGCTGTGCGTCTGGGACATTCTGGTCCTCTTTGTCGGCTACGGAGAGGCACACAGACAGAGGCAGAAAAGGGAGACGGATACGGTGGACACACACGGGCGGAACTAAGACACACGAAAATATCTCGAGTACGAAATACGGGCCATTGGGAACGGTTGTGCAGCCAGAAGGGCACGGCCGATAAATGTTTCTTTCCTTTTTTTTTTTTTGGCTAGCCTGGACAAGGTCCCAGCCCGTCTATTCGTTCCTTTTTGTCCATTCAGAGGGTGTTTGTGCCTGACGGGATTACGCCCCTCCTCCTTGTTGACCAGTAAGATCGCTCGGTCCCCTTCAACTAAACAGTCTCTCCCTTTTACTCTCTCGGTATCATACTGGCACCGGTACTGTACCTTCCCTCCGCGCTTGCGAATACAATTCCTCTCATCGCCCTTCCTTCGCGCCCGCGTCTCCCTTCTCCTTCCCTCTTTTTCTCATTACCCACTCGTTTTATTGTACTTTACACCTGGTGTGCTTGTTTGCTGCCTTTCCAGTATATCTTCCATTCCCTTTGCTGCTTCTCCGACGGGCCGGGTCCTCGATAGTACAACCTCTGCGGAGTTGCATTCTCGCCCACTCGTTGCTGTGTTTGCATCTCTCTGCAATTTCACCCGTCTTCCTATCACCAGGTGCTCGCCCGCTCATTTGAACAGCATAATTCCAATTGCCGTATTATAATAACCTGCACTGGTATTGCACGCCATACATTTTCGTCCATCGACAGATAATACGTTGCTAGCCAACAGCCCGTCCGATCTATCACTCACATACTCAATCACACGCCCTTGAGTCGCGGAGAAACGAAGGAGGAAGGGAGAGACGATAGGAAATCTTGATCGGCAGGAACAATTGACTGCTTTCTTTTTTTTTTTCTCTCTCCTTTGGAAAGGAGAATACTCCGATTTATTTGTCCTTGGTGAGGGATACGGTAAGGGAGAAGGGTCACGTTTTGTTATTCCACCCTTGTCAGCCGGAGTAGACAAAAGAGGTCACTCGAGTGCATATATTATCACCCACATCAAACCTCGTCAGGGTCAAAGGGAGAAAAGAAAACCGACTACGGGAAACGGCGTACACCACGCATTCACCCATCGTCAGCAGACAAACCCCGCACCCTTTTTTTTTTTCTCCTCCGATTCCTTCACACTCTCTCACCTCTTTCCCTCCCTTCCACCTCATTCATTTTCGGAACCTCGCTGCGTCGCTCCTTTTGTTAGCCTAGGTCGTTCCTACACCATCTTTTAGCACCACCCAGAAAAATTACTCGTACCTATCCTTTATTTTTCTCCTCATCCCCCCCCGCATTAATCAAATAGACGGGATTATCCACTTCTTATCCTTCTCTATAAAAGAGTCATCACTCATTTTCAAAACAAAGACCGTTTGTTTCTCTACCCCCCCACCCGGGATATATCTAGACAACGACCAGACAAGATGGCAATCGGCAGAAGCCTCTCAAAGAAGCCGTCGAAATACGGCTTCTCCACAACGTCGGCGGCGGAGACACAGTCAAAGCGCGGTTCAATTTCGAAGCATCGGATTTCAGCGCCTCTGGAACTAATCAGCACGTCAAACATGATCAGCTATACCTCTCCGTCACTGCCGTCTTCGCTATCACAGCCATCACCACCGACATCGAGCACAGGCACGAGCCCGACGTCGTCCAGATTCCCCCCATCCTCACCATCCTCCTCATCGGCAAGCTCAAATTCTGGTTCCGACTCAGAAGTCTCTCCGGACGAGCCCTCCCCACCACCGAACCATCTCTCAATGTACTTCACTCCCGCTCCAATAGTTCCCGCGAGAAGCAAATCTCGCCGCACAGCCCCTCCTCCGCCCCCTCCGGCGCACCCAGCACCCGCACCGGTCACAGGGTTGAACCTAACCCGCACCCCATCCCGCAGCCAGCAGAAGATGCACTCTAGAGGCGTTCGTGCTTCGAACCCGTTCGGCGTGGAATTGGCCAAAGTCGCTGAAATGGCGGAGGATATTGGTGTGCAGGTTCGTGATGCTGAGGAGGAGTTCATGATGGAGCGTGGGCTGCAGAAGTTTTCGGCCAACGATTATGCGGCCGAGATTGGTGGTGTGTTTGACGATATTTTGCCGAACCTAGGAGCTGGGTGGATTTAAGATTGTTCTTTTTTATGTGCGTCTGGGTGTCGGTGTAGAGAATTGTTAGAGAAAAGGCGAAGAGAGTGGATTGATGTGCTAAATATGTTTTCTTCTCCGGGGGCAAGTACACTCAAACTTATCACAGGCTGGGAAAAGTCTGCTCGTGTATTGTCTGACATCTCCATTCTTGACTTGTTTTGTTTTAACTTTTATGCTTTCACTTTAACGTTTTTGGCTGTTCGCACTTGAAGTATTATACCTACCTATCGCAGCTAGTCTGCCCTATTCTATCCTGTCTCTCTCCCTTGACATTATTTTGCACAACTTTTTTTTTCCTCACCTTTCTCATGATACCACTCCTGCTCATTCTTTTCCTACTCACTTTACTTAGGAGTACGGTTCACGGCGCGATATGTAAAAGTTTCTTTTTTTCTTTTTTCTATCCCCCATTTATTTCTGTTGTTTATTATTATTACTCTTATCGAGTTTATTTTCACTTTTTTTTCCCTCGACATTACCACAGGAAAACCCATGTATATAGACATGTTAACTTCGGCGGTGTTTGGTTTAATAAGCGATATGATACAGCGCTTGTTATCGCTTCGATTCGCTTATGTCCGTTCGGGGTGGCATGGCCCTCGACTCGTTGACACGGGGTACGGTCCGTACCCTAGGGAACGGGTTTGGGAGTAGAGTTGAAGGGGTTAAGTGCGTACGTGTCGGCACTAACTTCGTTCATTATTATACCGCAGCATGGTTATTGTATCATATTGTAAGAGTTGGAAGCAGGGTGCTTCTTCTTCTTCTCCCCCCCTCCTTCATTCCTTCCGTTCGGTTTCGTTTCGTTGGGCGATGACCGAGGTGTCAGTCGGTCGGTACCCGTTAGCCTGTCGCTAGCGTTTTGCCCCAATTTAATACCGCACTTATAGACGGCAGGCAGGCAGGGAAGGGAAGGGGAGGGCTTTCAGGGCATTGGGTTGCAAAATCAGAGGATATCATAGATGTGCGCGGGGGATCGGGAGAACGATGGTGGATTGTTCTGGAAAAGGGTGGTGAGGGAATATGATATCGGGGTTTACGAGTATTACCACCGGTAGTCTATGCCGTATGATGGTTGGTCCTACACCACCTGATGGTGGAAGAGAAAGGAAAAAAAAAAAGACTTTCTCCCACTCGATCCAGCCTCGGCCGAGCCTCATCCCTTGACCTGTTTTCGGCCACTGATTTTCGTCGCTCCACCCCTTAACTCCAAAAGGTATTATATAATCGGTGGTTTGCCTTCAGCTAGGGGGGAAGGGTCCGGGCCCGTTGGTTGGTTGGGTAGTGTCAACTTTGTACGGCATAAGTGAATCCATCCCTTTGATATCATAGGAGATACTTGAAGGAGTCATGTGAGATGGTCTCGCCTATCACCGCGGTTAAAAGTAAAGTGGAATTCGGTATGATATATACGGGTAATGGGATACATATATCGAGTGATCAATCGTGATCAAACAAAGAGAGGTTATGATTGAGCAGTAACGTACCCCACGGCGAGTCGAAACACACGGTGACACGAAACAACTGGTGCTTGATCAGCATCCATAAACCTATTTTCCCATTAAGTTAACTTAGCTAGTGCAACAACCTTTTCTAGATATGTGTCGTCATGTAGAAATCAGTCCAAGTAGAATCTAGCAACCAAAAGACAACGGAAGTCAAGCAATACTGTTTACCATTCACAAACTTAAAGCTGCATACGATGTCTTTTACAGAGAAGAATTTCACAAGCGAACAACGTATCAAACTTGCATTGATTCATTTGGACTTTGGCATCGTGATCACGGTCGCATTCCAACCAATGAGTATAGCGAGCGGAAACAGTATCCGACTTCGGGAGAGGAGCAAGCACTTGTTAATTGGTATAAACTCAAAGCACCTAAGTGATATCAACATGTCAGTTAATTAAATAGCAGGTGTCATGAAATGCAGGACTACTGCTTTCCACCACGAATAGCCTTAGCGAAAGAAATGGTGATGTATCTGTGTAGTAAATGGGACCCTAACAAGGCTCAGTCTATTGGATACAACTGGCACCTTTCGTTTTTAGCCCACCATCCGGAACTTGGTATTAAGTACAGCAGACAAATTGAGCATGTGCGTGTAGAGGCGCAGCAAGACTATTTTATATTTGCAAAGTTCTTCAAACGAGTATGTACTTTATTCTGTGACAAATGTTGTACATAGCTGACTTAAGAACTTGAACTTGAAGCTTGAAACTGCTATTTCAAAGTACCGCATTTGACCTGAAAATCTTTACAATTCAGATGAGATTGGCTATCTCATGGGTTTCACACAATCCTGCTGCGTTATCTATGGTAATGACCTACAACACAATAATGGAGGTCTACGGGCAATTGATGGTGGAAGGGAAATGGTAACAGTTATAGAGACTATTTGTGCAGATGGCTCTGAACTATTACCCATGATCACTTTCAAAGGAGATGGTATAGAGGAAGACTGGGTTGAAAATAGTCATCTTTCAATGCCAGATGGAGTGTAAGGTTTCACAATCTTTCCAGCTCGTTTGCTTGTCGACAGGTATTGATATCGTAAATAGGAGTATTGTTCGTACGTTACTACTTGCATTACTGACTTCCTAGTCAATATGCGTAACGCCAATATCCTTATCGTTGTATTAAAGTAATAGAAGAGTAAAGAGGTAACCAAATCATATTGTAGCTGGGTTACTTAGAAGACTGCGTGAAGAACTAACTACATGTCTGTCTCGTCTTCCTTATATAGTTCTTCCTGCTCACCTATGAGTCACAACTGTGACTCATACACACGCGTAACATCTTATAACTCAATTGAGTCATTTGCGCAATAACAATATAACTATGAGTCGCAAGTACGACTCATGTGAAAACATAACATCATATGACTCTAAATGAGTCATTCGTGTAACAATAACATATGACTCATAACCATGAGTCATGTAAAACATCATGCGTGCAAAATCAATAACATAAATCAATATAAAAACCCATATAACAAATGAAACCCTATGACTCGTATATGAGTTATAGTGCGAAATAGCTAAGTCAGTCTAGAATCGTGACATGGAGTCCTGGTTAGTTCTTCAGAAAATGGTTGGACAGATCGTAAAAATAGCCTCCGATATCTCAAGCACTTATTTGGGCTGGGTACTAGTACCGCGAGTAAGGTTGGCTATGGGTCTGAATTCCGCATGCTGCTCTTTGATGGACATTCCTCTCATGTTACATGAGAGTTTCTTCTTTATTGCTTACAGAACCGCATTATTCCCTTCTGTTTACTGGCACATACTACGCATCGGTTACAGCCTTTAGATGTTGCTGTCTTCAGTCCACTGAAGCGGAAGTGGACCGATACAGTATGGGAAAGGTTTCAGTGGGGGAACCATACTGTAAAAAAGGAAACCTTTTGGGAGGTTTTGGAGCAGGCGCGGGCACGTGGTTTGACAGAAAAGAATATACTGAGTGGCTTTGAGGCCACCAGTATCTACCCCTTGGATAGTCAAAATATCTTAAAAACTCTTCCAGGATACGATTCCTATCAGCCAATACATACTACCGCCCAAGCCTCATGTTCAACTCCCCCATATGAGCTCAAAACACCCAAAACCGAGTCCGACATCATCGAGTTAGCCAATTTCGCCAAGAAAAGCATATATCAAAACACCCCTAAATCCTGAAATGCCTGCGCTGCCGTTCGTTTTCTTGCTCACTCCGCATCACTTCACTGCTCAACTCTCAATTTATACCATGAGACTGAACGGAAGAGATGACAGTATCTCATAGAAGAAGGTATCAATTCTGGTAATAAGGGTAAGAGGAGGATTAAGGTTGATAACTCAGCTATTTCTGCTGATGATGTGAAGAAGATAATTCAAACTAATTACAGCGGTAAGATAAAGACAGCAAAAAGTAGCTTTGAATATTATACATGATTGTATAATAGTACACAAACTAAAATTACAGAAATAGGAAGCAAGATAAAGCAGCAGCAAGAGCGAGAAAATAACCCCGGAGGAGGGGGGAGTAAAAGGTAAAAATCTGCAGTTCAGTTAGTAGGCAAGCAGAAGAAATTGGAGGAGAAAATTGAAAGGTATAGAAAATTGGTAAAAGAGAAGGAGAATGCATATGAAAGATTGAAGGCAGAAGAGAGAAATGCTTTGGAAGGATTAAATAATTTGGATGTTGAATATGTGGAAGAAGATGAAAGGAAAAGACATCATGAGAACGGGTCGGACATTGGTGTTGAGGTTGAAGATGGAGATGATTCTGGTTAATTGTAGATTATTATTGGAGGTGATCATGGTATAACTTCTATTAAGCTACACTTTATTTGGCTGTTTCGTGTCACCGTGTGTTTCGACTCGCCGTGGGGTACGTTACCCTACTGTATCGCTCATGGAGTAAATTGATGAGATTAGTAATAGGATTGCTGCTCTGTCGGGCTGTGGTCGTGGGACTAACCCTAATTATCAAAGTTCTCCGATATGATCTAATTGTGTAGAACTTGGTCATGAGTGCTGTTACCCTCCACCACGAACGTCGCCGCATAGCGGACTTTACGTGCCGGCACCGGATTTAATGCTCCACAACCGCCCAAGGGATTACCGAATACCTCCAGCAAGTAAAAGCGGCAGATCCTAGTATCATACAAAAGTTGATTTTTCCGCAGAAAAACAAGGAAAAAGAACCAAAGACCAAAGGGCATCAATCAGCCGCCCTCCCGGAGCCAGCCGGGACCGTTCCAGCGAAAGAGGAGAATCTCTTCCACGCCTTCCCAGCCCTCTAGTACCTGCATTCCGTCCTTCCCCCCCTGGATGCCTCGACCCTGGCTTCGCCATCCGGCTTGTAGTCGCTCCTGGCTGCTGGACGATTTTTCCTAACCAGGTATCCAAGTATCGTAGCTATGATATCTTGGGAATTGCCAACGAGACTGGGTGCTTAAGAGGTGTTCCCATGAAGGGCGTTGGCGCAGAGCTTATCCGCCAACCTGGAGTGTGGTACAGTACGGTACTCAAAATTGAGTTCACGGATGGCCCCCTTTGTCCCTTCGTCCGTATGCCGGGTTTCAACGGGATTTTGGACTCGTAAGTAGAGGAATATGATACTGGCTTGGAGGGGTTGTGGCTGGGGTCTTCTGGTGGTTACCCGGTTAATGCGGTAGTCTCTGGTGGGATATTCGCTTGAATACGGTAGGAGGCCTTATCGTCCTTTTTGGTACGATGGAAGGCTGTCTACCGTAGTTCCGGTAGTCGGTGGAAGTGGAGGGGTATCATTAATAGTCCCGTTAATGGTTCTAATACTTATCTTATAACCGGTTTGGAGGGCATCGTGTCGCGGTGGTTGGGTGGTTTGCTTGAATCAATAATACGGTCGCGAGTTAAAAGTACGGTACTTATTTGGGTCGCTTACTAAGCATTTCACCGAGACTTTTGTCTAGTCGCTTTATAATGGCGGGAGGAAAGAGGGGGAACAGGGGCGGGTGGTGCGCCGGGGGAGTGGTGAAAATAGAGGGGTTGAATGATCGGACGAGAGGAATTTATAGAGCGAAGCGAAATGGTTCGTGCGGGCGGGGTAATTCGGGTTGGAGGAATTGAGGATTGTGAGATACTGAGAAGAGAGGGATGGAAAGGGAGTCGAAAACAAGGAGAAAGGTGATTTTCGTGTCCGGTGAGTGCATATCCATACGGCACTGCTATGTACAGTACAGGACAGCGGCAATAAGGGCGGTAACCGGACAGAGGCCAAAACACACCAAAATTGCCGGTTTTCGGGCTACTATATCATTACCCAACCGCCATTGATTGGAACAGTGTAGAAAGAATTCGAAAAATACCCTGCTACAACGACACATGCATAAAAAAGAGTGGGATTTTTTTCCTTCCCCCACGACACCTGCCAAGACACGGGTTTTTGTATGGGAAAGATACATTGCGATAGACCTTGCTTAAGTACCAGCTCCTGCCCCACAGCTCTGTACGAACTCCGGACGAAAATCTGAAATAAATATATATCACACATCAGCCATCCTAAATCCCCTCAATCATTTCTCCAAGCTGTGGTTCCCCATATTTGTGGAGGTGGTTCGAAAACCCGCAATTTTCGAGTGTTTTGGCCTCTGTCTGGTTACAAATCGACGCCTATTGTTGGAAAGTGCTGCACGTATATGGCCGCGATGGCTTACGTATGCACAGGTGAGAGCGCGTAAGCTTGGAAAGTTTTCTCATATTCGCTTTGTTTTCTCTTAGCCGCGAGCTTCCTTCCTTCCTCTCCCCCCCCCTCTCTTCAGGACATATATACAACACATATATCATTGCCTCAATCGCCGCTTGACACAACCTCAGCACATTTAGTTGTGCTGCTCCACGGCACTGCGTAAAACCTTCTTCACTGATCATTTCCTGGGCACCTATTATTTTCAACACCTATTAGCGGGGACATGATGAGTGATACTTCATGACGCCGCCTTCGTCTTTTGAGAAGTATCTCTTAGGGTGAATATCGTGAGGCAGGAGTTATAGAGTACGTTGGTAAGGAGATCTGGTTGCTGATATATATTCTAGACATATTTTAACATTTGTGGGTTCCTACTACTGATGCTATTTCCTCGACTATCAAATGCTGATGCATGCTGACAGTCGTTTTTGCAGACGTCAGACAGTTACGAGTATACATCGGGCCTTCCACCACTATAGTGAAATGCATACGAGGCCAATGACGGACACGTGTTTGCTGGTCCTATGTAGGGAGCCATCTCATTCCCTGGTCGGCTCAAAGTAGGCGTGAAAGAAACGCCAAGCAAAGAACCACTCCTCCAATTCCCACTACCTTTCCCCACTCACAACATCAATCAAACCTTTTTATTATGTCTACCCACCGTGGAAGAACGCCCCCCCCAACGTTCGTCGTATCTGGACCCCTGAGCCCGGCCCAATTGGCCTCGATGGTAGTCGCTAAGGAGGTCTGGGCCATGATGGGAGAGAAGCACCGAGACAACTCCACGGTGGCCGGGGGTGCTGCCCTCCTTCTTCACGGCTGTCCTATTGTTACCAACGACACCGATCTCACTGTCACCATCGATTCGTTCCACAAGTTTGAAACCCTAGCAAAGTTAGACCCTCGCTTTTCCCAAGGCATCTTGGGAGAATGGGGCTTGGAACCACCCGCGGATTTCTTGTCAATATCGACTTTTTAGGAGAAAGCGGGTGTTTTCAATTTTTCGGCGGGGTTATAGCAACAAGATAAGGCAAAGATGGTAGTACCACAATTGCACAATAATACTTGGGTGGGGAAGAAAGAACTCGGTTTCCCACACTTCTAGTTAATGAACGGAAAAGATAGGGGATATATAGAGCCAAAAACGAGCACACCGAAATCATCATTCTATCCTTCCAAAAATCACCACACATATCCAATATATTCTATTTCCATGCACGTCTCCCGCTCTCTTTCGAACTCCCGTACTAACAAAAGAGAGTCAAACTCAAAGGACTCCTACTGCTTCCTAGCCTCCACGCATCCCGCACTCTAGTTTCCGCAAAGCACACAAGGGACTTTCCCGCCTTACTACCGCCTTCCTACTTTTGGCTTCCATGCCCATCATTCTCCCTCAGTGGCGAACAATGACAAGCGACAACTTCAGTACGATCACTGCGGGCGATGGGTTTTAGGTAACAAAGAGGGATGATGGGTAACGATAGCGAGCGTGCCGAGTAGGATCTCACGATTTCCAACAAGGATGCCTACACAAGTGTAGTGATTATTCTCTCATTGGTGGGATGCTGGCGGTTACCTTTGTAAACCTGGTCATTGCAAAAGGAGGGGCGTGGGTTGACCATTAATGTGAAAAGGATTGTTATAGTTTCAAGTGTGCTGCGGGGAAGATGAAGAGAAAAATGTTGAATTTTAAGGGGTTGAGTAAAGCGAAGTGTGAGACTCTAGAAGATATAGTGATTGAACTTGACTCGGAGAGGATGAGAGTGCAAGTGCCACCTACTATTATATTTTCTTTCCCATTCTAATAATAAAAAATCCAAGAGACAATCATCTCCCCAATTTACAATACTAGCACTCCGAGTCTACAGGAAACATTTTGCACCCACTACAACAGCATACCCAAAGAAACACTCCTTATTCATCCCCTCAAGTTCAATCATTATATCTTCTAGGGCCTCATGCTTTGCTTCACCCAACTCCTTAATATTCAACATTCCTTCCTTCATCGTCTTCATGGCACACTTGAAGCCATAAAGGTAATGCCAGCGTTCGTTATGGGGCGGGATGGGTTCTACCATAAATTCTTACACCCATTGCGAGTCCATATAAACAGCTGTGGGAGCATGAGTACAAATAAGGACAAACCTTGTGTTTGGCTCCTGCGAGCAGCGCAGCCTAGTGCGTACCGAAGAGCTCTCCTTGTTACTCACACGGTCAACTATTGTGATTACAAGTACTAGTATCAAGGAAGACGTTTAATTAATTAGTGGGCGGGTACGTCTATTTTAACTTCTTCTACTGCAAGGCAACATGGTTGTCAATTTAGTATTATGAGATGCCGCAGTAGGCACCTCTTGTCTAATGTGCTTATATAGTTGCAACTTGAAGTATCCGAATACCGGTCGGTATATTGACTTATATTGAGGACCATGGGGGAGAGAGCATAGAATAGTTTTCGCAATGGGCAGTTCCGTTTGTCTGAAGTCCGGACGGGGGTGGACGGCTTTTTGTCATCCCGTCCCGTTCCCCTGCCAATTTTCCTGACAATTCAGAGTGGACAATTTGGTCTCGGTAGTCCTCCACTGATACAGTAGTATTTTTTGGGTAACCCGTTTTGTATACGTAGTAACTAATTAGCAACATGAGTATCTTGGGCCCTACTCCAGGATACCTTCCAGGATTCGCACTTCTATACAAATAAATTCAAGGGCTTAACAAAAGGAACACCCGAGTACCGTCAAGACCTTCACTGAAAAAAAAAAAAATTATTCCCAACGAAGAGAACAACCGAGTATCAGGACAAAGACCCGGCCGCCCCGGTTCAAAAAAAAATATTACTAGCAAGCCAGGTACCGTATCATAATCATAAATACCGGTATCCTTACCGCACCACACCCCCAAACCCAGATATATGATACAATACCCGACGAGCCCCCCACCCCTCTCACGGCCAACGGAAGTGTAAAAACCCCTAGCACCGTACCGCCAGATGGGCGTCATAGATACCGTAGACTTGTGGTGGTCGATGCGGAGATTCATAGACAAGCTGTGTTGATGCACAGTCAGGAACCCTACGGCGTGCTAAAGTGGCCGCCGGACTCATCATGGAGAGGGCAAGAGAGAAAGAGAATAACAAAAGTCCCGGAGAGATATCTTCCGTTCGTCATGTTTTTCGCGGTTTTTCCATTTCTATCCCGGCAGCACTTCGCGGATAAACCGATAAGCGAAATAATTCCGCTAGAAACCCTTCCACACACCGTGTCATCGTGACCATCCATACAGGTACAGTACCAAGGAGACGACCGATAGCGAAGGGAAAACCCCCGCGCCAAATCCCCACAAGAGGTCCAACAGCACCGTGTAAAAACCAGTACTCCGAACCTCCGGAGAGGCTAAAGCGCCCCTCCGGCGGGGTCCGTTGTTACCCCCCCTTCCTTTGTCCGTCAAAGCCTTGGCGGGAAGACGGGCCCCGAGTATTTCCCGGAAATCGAGCGGGTGGTGGTCATCCCCGGGGAAGCTCAAGCGGCTTTCGACCGGAGCTTACAATTCAATCGCGACGTCGGCGGGTATGCGGGGCCCCGCATTTACCTCCGGTGGGCGATCCGTCTGCCTGACTGCCTGCTGCTTGGGCTCTATGGTACTCAAGGTTTGGATCTTTTTCGTCCCTTTGGTACCTCCCCCGGGTGTTGCATGGTCCGGGGACCCTGACCTTTTCCGCCCCTTACCCCCGCCCTTATCGTAATTCCCTCCTTCCAGCTTTGGGTACTGCTGCTGTGGTCTGCGGGAGTGCATTGTTAGACATGTGGTGGGGGGTGGTTGGGGTTCCGAGTGATCTCTTGTGAATGTGTCTTTCTAGTGGGGGGGTGCTCAGGACTTGTGTGAGTGAGCGTCATGGTCTGCTAACTGGGTTCCCAAGGTCACGTATATGTTGCGGTACGATATTTTCGCGGCTGTTCTAGGGGCGGGCTACACGTGTATAATATCGTCTCCAGCCAAGTGAGGAGTAATGGCTCAGCAAATTTCATTGTCACCGATGCCATTCGCCAAGACGTTTAGCCTCAGTTTCCTCACCCAAGCCATTACTAACCATTCTCAATTACAGCAGCCTCGATACAAACATAATTTAATCGACTCGGAAAAAAAAGGAAAAAATCTATGCATCAGAGGACCTCCTAGCACAAGGCCTTCTTCAGTTTATACCCCGCAAGCTCAACGGCGCTCTTGGCGGCTGGAGTATCGGCAAGCGCATTGATTGTGACAAAGCCGTGAATGGTCCCGAGAAATCTAACGGTGGTAGAACGGACACCTAGGTTCTGCAACTTCGTTCCGAAATCCTCGCCTTCCTGTCTAAGCGGATCCACCTCTGCAACGATTGTGAGGGTTTCCGGGAATTTAGCGAGATCTTCGTCACTCGCGAGCAGGGGGCTGGCGATGTCCTCAAGCCTTGACTTCGCATCTGGCAAGAATACGGTGGACAGGTAGTTGACCGACTCCGTGGAAAGACCGGGACCCTGAGCGAACTCCCTCTCCGTTGCGCTCTCGCAAGAGAAGTCGGTACCTGGGTAGAAGAGGACTTGTAGTTTTGGAAGGGGGGTATTGCGTTTAACGCTGAGGAGGGTAACGGATGCTGACAGTTGCCCTGCATACCATTGTTCAGTTAATCCGTAATCAATTGGGGTGGGGAATCGAGGAATAGTGGAACATACCACCAGCACTATCTCCAGCGATGCCCATCTTTTTAGGATCAACACCGAGCTTTTCACCATGTTCCAGCAACCACTGTATAGCAGCATACGTCTGCTCAATCGGTACCGGATACACCACCTCGGGGCTCAACGCGTAATCAACAAAGAACACAGCAGCACCCGACTCACGAACCAGGTCAACGACGAGCCTTTCGTAACTCTTCGGACCCCCGACGACAAAGCCGCCGCCTAAAAAGCGCAAGTCCTCCGATTAGCACTCCACTTACCAATCCACTACTACTCTACGGGGGCTAGTATATACAAACCATGAAGAAAAACAACAACGGGCAGCAAGTCCTTCCCCTTCTTCCTGTCATCGGATTTTGGCTCGTAAAAGTAAACTGTGACATTCCCAGTTGGACCAACGGGGAGGGAGAGGACTTTGATATCGATATCAGGGTGTGAGACGTTACCCTGGACAAAATCGAATGCGGCACGAGCCTGGGCAATCGGAATTGAGAAGATCGATTGACTGCCGCCCCCCGCGTCGAGCCAAGCTTGGGTGACGGGGTCCAACGGGGGAGTGGTCACATTTGTTACTGGACAAGCGGGAAGGGTGATATTTTCTGCTGCTAGAACTAGAGAGAGCGAGAACGCGAGAACGGCCGAGATGGTGAACTTCATATTTGGAGGAGGAGCAATCGAGCGGGCTTTTGTGTCCTTATCCTAAGAAATTGACCAATTGAGAGAGGGTTGGAACTGGACCAAGAGGAGGGCCGAAGTGCAATATATACACTCACAACTCGAACAAACGGCCCCATGCGGAAAAGGGGCAGAGGGAGCCCCAAAAAACCTGCTCTCCGGGACAAACAAACAGGAGAAAAATAAAAGACCTTCCTGAGAGGGGCAGCTCCAATACCCTACCACATGGTTTGAGTATTCGGATTCTTGCGGTACTGCAATTGAGGGATTTGGGTCCTTGGAGATGGTATTACTGAACGACGCATACTTCCTGCAGACCTTGTGTCCGTAGGTATCAGTTTACCGCAGGTACATCATCTCCGTGATTACGGGACGTTGCCCTGGTGTAGCTACGGAAATACGTACCGGTACCTCATTTCCTACCCAATCCTACCACCATCGCTACCTTAACCAATAGGTGTTACTGCAAGGCCCCGACACGAAGAACTCGGACGTAGTTTGGTATAGAAAGCCCGAAATGAAAACTGGTTTTTTTTTTTAAAAAAAAAAAAAAAGAACCTGAACATTTGAGCCTGAACCTAGTATGGGCGCTCGGATCTGCTCAGATAATTTGCCATACGAATTTTTGCCTTATGTGTCAGAGCTCTACATACCAGGGGTTTGTGTACGTAGGTGTATATAGGGCAAAGCAATCCTTTCGACCGCTTCCAACCCTCGTATCGGTAGCGAGCATATCGGTAATTCACTGTGGGGAAACTACCGGTATTTAAAAATACAAAAGGTAATCCGCTAAGAACCCCGACACCGTAAGCAAGGCAAAGGAACGAACGAACAGATGGCCCCAGACTATCCCCCTCTAGCATCCAAAATTTTTAGCGTCTCCTCCGCAACCTCAATAACCCCATCGGGAATTCCTAATAGTACATCAGCGTCGTCAGCACTTGGATTTGCTCCTACAGAAAAGTGGTGAAAAAAGAATAAAAAGTGAAGTGGCACAATAGGGAGCCCCAAATACTTCACTTTAACGATAGATAGACAGAGGTATATAGAGAAGGTAGAGGGATGACAAACCAGCAAGCCTAGCGACTTTCAACGCGTGAGAATTTCTATTCACCCCTAGCCGAACTCTATGGTCGAAAGAGAAGCCTTCACCGTCCTCCACGATATCTGTACAATAACAACCAGCACCTTCGAAAGGCTTTGCAAGGTCGGTGAGGTCGTGGAAGTGGGTTGCGAAGAGTACCCTACATTGGTTTGTGTGGTAGAGATGGTGTAAGCAAGCGTATGCTACTGCGAGTCCGTCCTTGGGTGTTGTTCCACGCCCGACCTCGTCCATTATCACCTTTTTTTGTCTCGTTAGAACGAAAGGTCGCTTACGCTGTGAGGAAGAGGGGGAGGAACAAATGATCTTGGAGTGGCGGATCTCAAAATCTCTGCTGTTTCTAGCATTTCAACCATGAACGTGGACTGGTCTTTGAAAAGGTTATCCGCAGAGCCAACCTAGCCACCATCAGCACCGATGCGAAAAAAGGGTTACCGATATTCGGAGGAAAGAGCACTCTGCTAAAAATCCGATCCACAACCCCAATCTCGGCAACTTCGGCCGGTACAAAACTCCCCACCTGCGCTAGGATACTTATCAAAGCATTCTGACGTAGGAACGTGCTCTTTCCTGCCATATTCGGCCTACACCCCCACCATTTACCGTGAGCCCTGCATTAACACTACCGCTGCCATTGGTAACTCGGCAACCTGGGATAAGCTTAAAACATACCCAGTGATAATCCAGAGCCTTTCCCGATCACCCACGAAGCAATTGTTAGGCGTGAATGCGCGTCCTTGACCTTGGAGCCCAGCCTCGACAGTGGAATGTCTGCCTCCGACGATTTTATGAGACACACTGGGCCGGGAAAGGAAATCAACTCCACTCTAACATAGTTCTAGTAAAGAAGAGGGTGGGATACCCAAGATTCAGCAACGGCCTAACATGATTCTGCTCTCTAGCCAACGTAGCAAACGAGCAGGCAATGTCAATCCTATCCAGCACAGATGCATTCTTACGAAGCGTTGATAATGACTTGATAACGTCCGCGCGCAGGCTCTGCAAGACAACCTGCTCCTCTGCTCGGATCTGGGTTCTTATCCCATCGATGCGGATCCCTAGCTCGGTCCATTCCTATTGCTCGATTAGTCGCCAGGATCGGTTCGATAGAAGAAACGGACGGACAGGAAGCTGCAAAGACATAGAACTCTTGCTAGCGCTGACTCTCATAGCGCCAGCGATACCTTTATGATCGAGGTCTACATCCCTCCCTTTGACATGGCATATATGACCCACTCTCGGCGTCCATCTTAGCGTCAATGATTGCGCGCCTGGTTTTTCCCAAATCACGTTGCCGTGCCCATCAGCAATACTACCCTCGACAATGATAGGAACGATAGGAAAAGGGAATAGATGAACAACCAATCTTCTTAGTCAATTCAGTCTCCAAATCCACCCTCTCCTGCTCAAGGTCGTCCATCTTGTTATGCAGTCTTTTTAAGGTTGTAGAGGCGCTACACAAACACACGCGGAAAAATGAATGCCAAGAGAAAGAATAAGCCAAATGCAATTGTATATTTTATGATACGAGCATGCTCCCCGGGGGCGATAGTAACTGATACCGAACCTTTTCTGCATAATCCACGCTTCCGTCTTTTCCATGTCCTTCTCTGAAAGCATTCTTCTGCCCATTTTTTGTCCTACTTTTGCCTTCTTAGATGTGGAAGAGGTACCGGGAGCAACAACGGCTGCTGCAGAGTCGAGGTAATCTGCCTCGGCGATCGCCCCATCGGTTTCTGCTAGTGCTGCAGCAATCTCTTCAGATTCTTCTTGCCGCAAACTCTCAAGGAGGCCTTCCTCGTCGATGGAGTCTAGGATTCGTTTTGCTAATTTCAGTGGGACCTCCACCTCTCCTATCAGCTGTTCTACGCTTGTGGCGTGAGTGAGCTCTTCAGAGTTTAGTCTCTCCAGAATTTTCTGAGTGATTTGTATCGTGCGGGCAAGCCCCACAAGATCCCTCGCACCCCCGCGAGCCAGAGACATTCTCTGGAGAAGGCGCTGGGAGTCGTTAGTGCGTTTTAATAGACCCTGAATGTCTTCCTTCAGGTAAGTATCGTTTCTAAAGGTTTCTACGAGGTTAAGTCTGTGTTCTATAGCAGTTATAGAGGTAATCGGAGATTCTTATTTTCACCTTTAGTTAGCATCAGAAGTATAAGGTGCACATATGAAGAAAAGAGAAAAAAGGGGGGGGCAAATATATATACTTATCCAATTAGATAGCAATCTAGAACCGGATTGTGTCGTTGTTTTCTTTATGATACTTAACAGGGCTCCTTTGCGTGACCCATCTCTCGACGTTTGTATAATCTCGAGTCCTCTCATGGTAGCGCTATCGATGATCATAGAATCCGTCATGGTCTTCCGAACCGGCGGTTGTAATCTCATAGCCATCCCCGGCAATCTCGTCTGGGTATAGTCGAGCAGTATATTCCCAGCCTGAACCTCAATGTCCTTCATCTCCTCCGTAGTAGTCCTACTGATCTTCGTCTCGACAATGTCCTTCCAACCCGTAACCTCCCTCAGTATAACCCTCATATCGACGGAATGAATAGTGATGAAATACTGCTCCCTACGGAGTATCTCCTCCAGCTCGCTCTCGCGAGCACCCGAATACCCAGCACCCAGGAGCACCACCTCTTTCGGCCCAATCCTCGCAACATCAGCCCGCACGTCACCCACCGTGGTCTCCTGGGTGAAAAAGTCCCCAGTGGACAAATCCAACCACGCCAGCCCAACCACCCTGTCACTGCCCGCCCCGCCCCCCGCCGTAACAGCCAGCAAGTAATGGCTCTCGCCGGGATCCATGAAATTCTCGTCGATCAAGGTCCCGGGCGTCACAACCCTCGTGATCCTCCGATCGAACAGCAAGCCCCCCTTCTCGGGATTCGGGTACTCCTCGCTGACGGCAACATACTTCCCGTGATCCTGAACAAGCACCTTTAAGTAGCGGTCCAGCGCCATAAACGGGAAGCCAGCCATGGAGACGCTGCCGGCGGAGACCCTCTTCTGCGCCACTTTCAGCCCCAGCAGCGGGCCGTACTCCTCCGCCGTTTCGAAGTACATTTCGTAGAAGCCGCCGACGCGAGTTAGCAGCACACAATGTGGGAATTTACGCATGTTGTTGCGGGCTTGCTGGATTGTCGTTGGGTAGTCTGGCTCACCGGGTGGTGCTGGGGGTTCGAGAGGCGGAAGGGGGACTAGTAGTCCTTGGGGGATTTTGGAAACCTTCTTCGTGCTCTTGCTTTTGTTTCGTTGAAAAACTTCCGGAAGGCGTGCTTGCTTTTGGATTACCGGCCTGTGTGAGATCAAGAGAACTCGAGAAGAGCATTTTCTGGTGAGCACGCTATAGAAACGTAAGGTGGGATACCTCCTTACAGCAATTGAGTTTAGGCATCTCATGGTTGATTGTTGGTGAGAATTAGTGGGGAACATCAGAACTGAGAGTGAAAGATCGACGGTTAGAATTTAGTTGCCTAACTACGCCTTATCTAATCAATCACATTAAGACCGCGATATCACGTGTGAATATAAACAAATGCTTCGGAAGCTAGACTCCGCTAGCCATGCGGTTCGAAAGTCTAAAAAAAATACAAGATACCGTACAGACCTTTTCTCACAGACGAGAAAAATGCTTTTGTAACTGTTTATCGGAACAAATGAAGAAAGAAATTATAGAAATCCTAGTGTATGATAAGCCATAATCGAGGGAAAGGATAAAGAGGGCTACCGCTGGGCTTCAAGGACCTTCGGCATCTTGTCAAAAATTTCACCCTTTTTTCCCCCGAAAAATAATCGACAAGAGATGACGACGATGGTAGAGGAGGAGGAGGATGACTAGGAAATACGGCATAGCATGAATGTAGAAAACTACGAGACAGTTAAGAAACAAGAGGAAAAAAAAGTTCATAAGGAAAAAAAAAAAAAAAACCGGGGTGAACACTGTATCCATAAAAGCAAAAAAATCAAAGTCTGAACCCATCCTCGCCAACCATTTATTTCCTGTAAAAAGATGAAAGAAACAGAGGAAAGGAATAGAGAAAAAGCCATTGATATGAAAATAGCATACCCCTAACTATTAACGGATCTTTCCATAATGGATGACAAGAAAAATATCCACCTAGGAAAACCATGTTAAAACGCCATTTCCATACCCTTTGCTTTCTCTGTTCGACAAGAATTGAGCCATACACTGCGCCCCACCCACCCCTACATCGCCGTTCAGAAAAACAAACCCCCATGCCCATTTTATCATTTCACAGCGTTAAAAGAAATTCCGATTTCTTCTACTGACTCGCGCACTGCACTCTCTCAGCGCCCTGGTGCGGGTCTTCATCGTCTTCCATCGCATTGGCATTAACGCGAGCTTGCTGACTCTGATCGACCTCCTCCAGGGTCACATCATCAACCATAGCATCGACCGGGAACTCAGGAATATTCCTTGGAGGAAGGATAGATTCGAGCATAGCGATCTTCTCCGGCTCGTTAAAATGATCGGGCGGGAACTTGACATCGAATTGAATGTACAAATTACCGTAGTCATGATGACGATAAGACGGCATGCCCTGTCCACGAACAACCTTGATAACGCCTGTGTAGAATCATAAGTATCGGAAGGTAGATATCGAGGGCCAATCAAAATTACTTACCGGGACTAATGACTTCACCGGGGGTGATAGTTACCGTCAACCAGCGCTCGTCAAGATGTTCAACCGCGATAGTCCCGCCAGCCAGTGCGGTAAGAAGGTCGATCTCAGCTTGGTAATACAGGTCGTCTCCTTTTCGTTGGAACCGAGCGTGAGGCTTCTGTTCAATAACGAAGATTACGTCTCCAGGGGTGATATCCGGACCCTGATCGCCTTCTCCCTTAAAAGTGACCTTCTGCCCATCCTGCATACCCTTGTCGACATGAACATGCAGAACTTTTCGCTCGGTGATAGTCTTCTTTCCGTGACAGGTCTTACACCTATCCTTGTCCTTGATCATCTCTCCCTCACCGTTACAGTCGGAGCAGACAGTCTGGAAACGTTGAATCATAGGACCCATCTGACGCATCATAGTCTTCATACCCACACCATCACAACCGGTACACTTCTTGACAGAGCCCTCCTTCCCACCACGACCTTCGCACTTAGAACAAAGAACGCTCTTTTGCAGGGCAAGCTTGGAAACCTTGCCCTTGTAAAGGTCTTCCAGTGCGACTTTGTGAACATGAACGATATCTCGACTCTGCAACGCACCCACCCGTTAGCGCACTCAGGAACTACATAATTACCGTAGGGATACACACCCGTTTAGGGCCCTGTTGCTGCATCCCGCCGCCAAACATGCCGCCCATACCACCCATACCTCCACCACCAAAAAACTGGGAGAATAGATCCTCCGCAGACATTCCGCCACCCATCCCACCTTCCCCAGAAAGGCCTTCCTCGCCGTACTGGTCATAGACGTTTCGCTTCTGGGGATCGGATAAAATTTCATATCTAATACTAAATCAGTCACGAGTTTCAAGCAAACAACTGCATAACAATTGGAAAACTCACGCGTGACCAATCTCCTTGAACTTATCTGAAGCGTCGGGGTTATGCGCATTCTTGTCTATGATTGAAAAAAGAGAAGTTTAGATTCCTATCATTTTATCACAAAATTCATACCCCCATTAATCTTTGGAAGAGCCATACCTGGGTGATATTTCTGTGATAACTCGTCAGCGTTCGCTCAGGTAAAGGACCAGCAACAAAGCCAAGCGAAAAAAAAGCATAAAATAGGATAAACACGAATGTGTGGAACACCAGTAATAGGACCAAGAAGGGAGTCAGGTTACGACTACAGCAGGTCGATCGATGGGGAAAGAAGAAAAGGACACAAGAAATAGCAAATGAGAAGGAGAAGAAAAAAAACACCTCGATAATAAAAACAATATTAGAAACAAGAGGAGAAATATATCTAACGTACCATAGCAAGCTTGCGATAAGCTTTCTTGATCTCGGCCTCGGAGGCATCGGGAGCGATCTCGAGGATCTTGTACAGTCGGTGCTTTTCCGCCTTCTGCGACATTTTTGTATTGGCTGGGCTTTTAGGGGTATTAAGAGGTGTAAACAGCGATTAATCTATCAACCGCCGGTATTCGTTGATGAAGGAGAGAGGGAGAAGAGGGAAAAGAGGGAAAAGGCTAAAAGCGAAAAGGTGGTTGTGTTATGTTGTTGATTTGTGGTAAGGAAACTGGGCTTTTTGGAAACGGCGGGGGAGGGGTCAAAAAAACCACCGATTGCTTCCGAAAAAAAACTATAAGAGTAACGGGAACTCGATCGAAAAGAGGTCCGACGAGGCTATAGCGGGCTATCCAGAGGGGACGTTCGGACGTTCAATAAAAGGAGAACCGCTGACTCGTTCTCTGTTGTATCTTTTTTCGTGGTGGGGAAGGGATGAGCGGACAACAAGAAGTTTCCTTCGCTCCTTTGTCCTGGCTTTCGTTCTTTCGAAATGTGCGTTCCTCGCTTCTTCGGTTTCGAAGATAAAAAAAAAAGTACCCACAGGAAGGAATAAGGTGTTAGTGGAAGGAGGGGAGAGAAAAGGGGACAAAGACAAGGGAAAAGAGGGAAAAAAAAAAACTGAAGAGAAGTGCTCCTGAGTCCTTTGGGGGGGAAAGGGTTTGGTGGAGCAAGAGCCGGAACGAGCCCAGAGTAGTCTAGCTTCTCGCCCAAGACGTTCCATCGGCTTCCAAAGACCACCGCCCATTTCGGTGCTCTTCCATCAGCCTCATCTCCAAATAAAAATAGTTCCTCCATCAACTTTCTAATCCATTCGATCTGATAAAAAGAACCGACCCCCTCTCCCTCTCTCTTTCCTCCCGGCTAGGTAAGCTAAAACACCCCTAAACTGTCATTGAATTTAAAAAAGAAAGAAGAAAAAAAATCCAAGATCCTGATAACCCAAACCTCGATTCGAATCATTTTTTCTTCTTCTCCTCCTCCCTTTACAACGCATCCAATTCCGAGTTACACTCACATACACACATACATACGTACCATACATAAGCTAAGAGGCGGTGATTTTTACAACCATACGAAGTAATCGTGACACTATCATAGGGTTTCAAAGCCCCCCTCTGCCCCCTAGGCAGCCACTCATTGAGAGCGCTTAAGCACGGCTTTCCGTACCCTATCCAATGGACCAAACACGCCACATGTTACTGGTGTTTCCTCAGGAATCTCTCTTTCTTTCCTTTTCCTTCACGTATTGTACTCTCCCCTTCCCTCCTCTCCCTCCGCCCCTCTTCACCACCACACCCAAGCTGAGTGGTGGTGGTGGCGATATCTGAGACTGCCAAAGGAACACACTGGCTTCGGTACGTACCGAGAGTCTGCCCTAAGAGAGGAAAGAGATAAAACCCTACACGCCGAGCAAAGAGCATAGTATCATACTTCTACCGGTAGTGGGGTAAGGAAAAAAAGCTTTTCGTCAGGACGAACGAAGGATCTCTAGTAGGTACGGTACTCGAGTCGCCCCCGCTTACCTAATGTTAGGTTCCAGCTTAGAAATGTAAAGTCGCGATCATTCGCTCGAGTGATTGTCCTGCGTACCTCCTCTGTTATTCCAGGAGCCCAAATCCAGGGCCAGCTTCAAAGACTACCGTGCTTTAGGTAGCCATGCTTGAGCCACTATGAAAATCTCACAAAAGACACCCTATCAGCGTCGCACAGACACAAAGGGATCTTCCACCCGGACCTCTATCCCTCCTTTCGTTTCAGTCTTCCGCTACTCGAGTACTCTGGAAGTATCGGAGCAGGGAACGGCCTCCAGCCCTCGACTCCTCGAAAACCACAAATATATACGGTATACTCGTGTGACCATCCCGCGTACTTGATACAGTAACTGTGCGAACCTCTCCTGATGACTCAGACGTTACTAATGAGCGAATATCATTCATTACCAGCATCGTGCCAGCACCTTAGAACCTGCCCCGGCGGCACCCCCGCCTTGATCTCAACTCGTAACTACGACGCCAAGAAACAGCATTTTTAAAATCCCCCCCGTAGAGTATTTCCCGACTGGTCGCTGGAGGATATTTACAGAACACTTTCCCCCCAACCCTTCTAGTTGGCGCCGTAAAGGCCCACGAGGACTGTGAGGCAGGAGGGCTAGTACAGTATTAGAATATTATGGGGAAAAAAGGTTTCTGCTGAATACCTTGCCAAGCGCCCCCGATTAGGTATGGTCTGTTACCATATTAGGACTAGTGTTCCCGCTCCTTTGTGAGGTTTAGAGTCGGTTCCAAGGTATGATACCAGCTACGGTATGATAGTCTATCATAGCTGACAGCACAAGCACAAGACCACCCCAAAACCCAGTCTACTCGGGAGCGTTACCGATACCGTAGTCTATCAGCCTACAAGTACCGTACAGTAGCGCAGCACAGCGACTCATCGCCATCAGAACGCTCCACAAGAGCATATAATACGTCTGGCTACACCTCCACCTACCTGCTCCTCACGATCCACCCTAAAGGCCAAAGCTCAAGCACAATGCTGCCCCCAAACTCGAAGCAGTCGATAAATATAATACCAAATCTCTGCGCACATCCCCCTCTCCCCTCTCCCTTTCACCCACCCTACCCCTCCCTCTTCCTCCTCCCCAATTGCAGCCCGCAGCCGGCGGTGTAACCACAGTATCCAATGCTATAACGTTATAAACACCATTAAGCCAGCCTTGTGACGCAACAAATCAACGCCCACTGCCGGCCTAGATTCAACCCGAGCTCGAACCGAAATCACCAGGTGTGGAAACACTCACTTGAAAGGAGTGGGAAAAAAGAAAAGGGAATGGTAGATAATATCCCCATGGCATTAACATATGCGCACGCATGCACGCAAGCTCCTTCTTATACGGAGCAGTGTTCTCCACTACAGTAGCCTAACCTAACTAACCAACAGCAATAACGACAACAAAAAACTTTTTTTTTCCAAACCAACAATCCGCCCCTCGCTCCTACCACTCACCCTCTTCCAGGTCTAATGACGATACAAAACTATGCTAAACTATGCTACCTACATGACCAGACCAAACAAAAAGAAGACTCGTAATCTGCGTAAATGTCGTGAAAAAAAATGAAGAAATCAATAAAGATGAAAAAAAATCGTGGATCTCGTAAAGGTCGTGAATGGCATTGACGTCGTTAAGGCCCCACCGTGTATGATGCAAATGAAAAAAAAAAAAAGAGTATTGAGAACGAAATTGTAAAAGTAAAAACAAAAGTAAAAGTAAAAACCAACACTCCGGACGAATAAGGGAATAAAAGAAGCCAAAGAAAAGAACCCATCAATCTCAAATCCAATCACCACCCTTTCCACCACCAACAACTCTGATTGTCCTTTTCAATTCTTCCCTCCGCCTATCCTCTTTGCGCCTTTTAGCATCGCGAACAACATACTTTTCGAAAACACCTTTGAAGCCGGCCTTGGCTCTGCGCTCGTCGTCCGAGAGCTCCTCGTCAGAGGATGCGCCTCGGATGGTCGCCGCTCGCCCGGTGGCAACGGTCCTAATAGATGCCGCTTTTCCATGCCTGATCGAGCTACCGGAGCCGATTCGTCCCATCTTGAACCCAGTTAATCCGCTACCGGAAGAGGCGGTAGAGTTGCGGTTGTTTGGAGGAGGACTGGTTATGGCGGTAACCATCGTCTCGGCGATGCTGTCGGTGTCTGTTGCCGTGGAGTTTCTGGGTGAGGGACTGCCACCGTGGATGCTCATAGTTTCCTCCTCTACCAGGGATGATTCCACAGTCATCTTGAGACGGCGGTTGATTATACCGCCTTTAGCGGCTGCGACGGCTTTTTTTAGGTCCACCCCCACATGGGGAAGATGAAAGCGGTTCAGGACGGAGCTGCGCCAGCTCTCTTTGGCATCATCGTCGACAGAATAGTCTGACCAGCGAGAACCCGGACGGAAGGATGCTGGGGAAGGAACTGCCAATTCCGTTGTAGGGATTGAAGGTGTGCTATTATACCGCTCACGGAAGCCTTTTGCAATAGGAGAATCAGGGTCCATCATTTCTACCAACTCATCAAGACCGGTCTTGCTTTGAGTGACAGTTGCTAATTTATGTTCGTCCTCGTCGAATTGCTGCCAGCTGGGATGAACCGAGTACTCCTCGTAGGCTGGAGAAATCTGATAATCAGGGTTGTTGAGCTCCTCGAGGTCCTTCCCAAGAACGTCGGCCATAATATAGTCGTTCGGGATGATGTTGAAAATTTCTGTTTCGTCAACCGGCAGCTCAGAGAACATAACCGGGAAGTCTTCAGACGTATCGAATGAAGTTGTTGACATAGATGCTACTATTGGAGCAGAGGGTGAACGTTGAGGGAGTTCTATATCCTGATGGCCACCAAAAGCAAAGGGCGATTTCTTCGGGGAACTGGCCGGGCCGGTGACATCGACAACGGATTGGCTGTACATTGGTTGTGATAGAAGCCTGGCCCTTGCTTTGTCTTCATCTTGCACCTCCACAACCTGCTCAACGACCTCTTCGACCGGCATTTCAACCGGTTCCGCCGACTGCTCAATCACCACGCCCGCTTCATCTTCATCTTCATCTTCCTCAATGATATTCTCATGGATCGAAGGGACTGATGTGTTGTCACTGCTTGAATCCAAGTTCAACAGCGGGACTCCACACGTGCAATTCAGCTCAGATGTGGTATCGGATATCGAGTCCAGAGTACCGGTTTCCTCCATATTCTTACACGAAAGAATAGCTGGGGCAGAAGATTTTCTGACAACCTGCAAGGCAGGCCATGGCTTGAGCTCCTGCTGCTGTGGAGGCTTCTCAAACTCTTCATCGGAGACGTCCCAATCTCCCAGGATTGGCTCAGCAGGCTTTTTAGGTAGCATCTGCTGGGAAAGATGCCCACGTCTGCGCAGAGGATATTTCATGCCGATTCCTAGAACACTACTAGGCTTAGGAGAAGTCACACGTTCGTCAATGACGATTTTATATGGTTCGGGGGCCGTCGAAGGGCGCGAAGGTGTAAGTTGGAAGGGCACAGTTTGGAACTCTGCCATATTATTGCTCACTGGTGTCACCGCAGGTGTAACCACAGCAAGAACGCTCGCGGGAAAAGCATCGAGACCAGACTGAGTCACGGATAATCACGAATTAGCATTCAACGATCCAATCGAGCTTGAGCTATTCGATAAAAACCAATGGAAAAACGAAAAATGAAAAATGAAGATAAAAAGCGAAAAGAGATAGGGAACCTCTATGTGAAAAAACATAATGTGCTTACCAGAGGAGTAGTCGGAGTTGTAGGCGCCTGATAAGCATATTTGCTGACACGGGCTTTATTTGTGTAGTTAGTACCAGGGCTCCCACGCATATTTGCACTGGAACCCTTTCTCTTGATTTTCCTTCCATGGTACACCTCATTTGTCGGAGTAATAGGAGGACTGATCTCGCGGGCGCTGAGAGAGCTCGACGAGCTCGAAGGCGAATAGCCTCTGAATATACCAGCGGCATTGTTTGGTGTTTCAGGTGTGCTAGGGTCGTCCAAATCGTCGTCTATTTCGTCGTCCTCCGGGTGATAGACGGTGTCGGGGAGAGTGGAAAATATGGATAGACGTGGCTCCGGGAGGGGCTTTTTGAATTCAAGAGGGGAGGGGCGCTTGTACTTTGCACGCAATGACGAAGCCATCGTAAGAAGATTCGACTCGGACAGGATCCGCCCGTCGCGATAAACTAGGTGGTTCCCTCTCGATTATTATGTGCTCCCAGGGGAGGAGGAGTTGGCAAGATGCAGTTCGAGATGAGAACAAGAGACTTTCTTGAAGTTGCAGAATGAAATACTCAACGGGGAAAGCGGGATATCAAAGAAAGGAACTCGTGGGAGAAAAGAAGGCGAAGAGATCAAGGGAATTAACGAACGAATGGAGAGAAGAGGAGAAGCGAGAGGGGTGACGGGCAGAAATAATGATGACAGCAGGCCGAGGAGGGGGTGTGTGAACCACCCCATTCACAAAGTACAGACCCATTGAACAAAGAGAGAGGGAACAATCACGGCCAACTGTAACTTGAAACCCGAGCCTATAGGCGTCAGCCGCACATTGGATGCAGCTATTGAATAAGAGCAAAGAGAGTGTATCTCAATTGTAGTTGGACCGACCGAACCCCAATGGGCTATCAGTGGGTACATGTGGGTGGGGAAGGGATGGGTGGTGCTATTGTGTGTACGAGTACGTGGGCGAGCGTTATTGTTCTGGGGGGGGGGGTAGTTGGCGGCCATTCAATTGGACGGGGTTGGACTGGCAAAGGTCAATAAGACAAAAAAGATTTTTCGGGTCGGTGGAGGCAGACCTCAATGGGGGGAGGGTTATTTTTTTTTTTTTTTTGCCTTCCTACTTCAATAGCAGACGAATCGGGGGATGGACACTATGAGGGTAGACCTGCTTTTTTTTTTTTTTTCCCTTCCTCTCCTTCTCATTCACTTGCCACTTTCCCATTGAGACTCGGAGGTGGGGAACGAGTGTGAATGGGCAAGGGAAAGGATAGGAACGAAAAAAGAAGAGAGGGTATGGAAAGTACCGGGTACGGCCCTCGAGGGTGTGTAACTCACATCACGAATTCATTGAGAAGGTCAAGGGCAAAAAGAGGTGCGCAGGTGAACGGGTGAGAGAAGTACCTCCAGATACCGGCCGGTACCACAGCTCTCTCTTCCTCTCCCTGATGGGGGAGAGAAATGAGTGAGCAGTGAGTTTTTTTCGTTCGGATAAGAGAGGAGAGAAACGAGAGGAGGGGCTTTTTTTTTTTTTTTTTTTTTTCATGCGGAAATCATATTATTATTATTATTATCAGAGCCCGGGGGCCATAAATCTATAATTCTTGGCAGATATAGATAGCCTCCGATCGTTTTTCCGATTCCTTTCAGAAGGGAAGGCAGAGCGCTCCCACTGCCTCCCGATCACGGCTGCACGAGTACTGTGCGAGCAAATTATAACAAGTAAACTATCATAAGTTACCAGGCATTATGTCTCTCAGGGTCAAGCATTTGTGAGCGGTCCAGCGAGATGTGAGCTCTCTAGACCCGAACGCTGCCTCCCGCTCTCGCGTACTAGAGCATATCTACTAATCGTACAGTACTCGCAGAGGGTGAGTTTAGCTGCTCTCGCTTCGGCTCCCGACGCATAAAATGTACAAGTACATGCAATGTACTGTACTCAGTACAGCGAGGAGCACGATACCACACAACGCAAACCCTACCTCTCCCCAATAACTTGAGCCAGATACCAGTATGCCTTCAACCCCNNNCCCCCTCTCTTGCGAGCAATGAAGAAAAATGAAATAAAATGCAAACATAAGAGTTATCATGGGAGAAAAACAAAATACAAAACCTCAGTCTCTACTGCTATTCTGATTGCTGCTCCTGATGCAATATTTCACTGCACGGCCTGCAGAAAGTCGCACACTCCTCCCCTCCTCCTTCATCCTCCACTCCCCTTCTCAGGGGGATTGACCATCACAGTAAACATTGTTACAGTTCCAGAGCGGTTACAGCCTGCATGCCTGCCTGTTGTGCTCGAGTATTCATTTGTTACACTTTTTTCGCCTGTGCATATGTTTTTTGGTCGTGATGTCGAATGGCTTCAATTCTCTGCACTCTTTATGCTTGACCCCCGGATCGCCCGCTAGAGACTGTCCCTCGCTCGTACCGTACACGCCTTTCTATAACAATGCTTTCTTCACCCGGCCCCCAAAACCAACACCCACATGCAGATTGTTCTGGGAAATAAGCTAGCGACCGAACCAATCCCCCTTCATTCCCCCCCCAATCCCACCCCACTCATCC